>OX393562.1:3362329-3402329 GCA_947652115.1 Blastomussa wellsi
GGAGTTTAGTACCCGATGACGTCACGTGAAAACGATCTATATGTAATGGTCATTTTGTATTTTTTGTATCCATTTTTTTAAGCCCCGTAGAAGGTTTGTTTTGCAAACCTAATTATCTGTTAAATAAAGTCTACTTATTTTCATGTGATTTTATTTCTGTTTTAATTTCTTCTCATTCTCGTCCCCAGAACCACTTGTCCCTCTTAGCCGGCTGGGCCTGTTCACGAGGAACAAGTGGCTCTGGGGACACATGATTCCATTGGCTGAAATCTAACAAAGGGAGTCCAATCACATCTACCGTTTTAAACTTGCCAACGATTTTTAAACGGCTCATGTGATTGGACTCCCTTTGTTTGATTTCAGCGAATCAAATCGTGTGTCCCCAGAGCCACTTGTTCCTCGTGCCCCAGGCCCAGCCGGCTAAGAGGGACAAGCGGCTCTGGGAACGAGAATGCTCCTTGCCCCTTCCCGTACCCAATCTCGTCCCCAGCGCCCGCGTTCTTTTAGCTGGTCTAGGGGAACGCGGACTCTGGGGACGAGATTGCTTTCCTTTATACTTGTGTGTCAGCGGTAAAAGAAGTTAAGGCAAGCGCTCTGTTCTCGCCCCAGATCCCTGGGGCCTTTTCCCTTTGTTTGTTCGTGAATGAAAAATAATTAATCGAGGTTATACAGTTTGTACTGCGATAACATTGTAAACTACTTATATTGGACAACAAAGGCTGACATTTCATGCTACAAATTGAAGACAAAGTGATTGGTTATGTCTTCCTTTCGGTATCTTTCAAGTAACAATGCTTCTCTCGTTCTCAAAGGTTTAGAATCTTTGTTGGATCTGGAGGAACTTTGTGATGTAAGGCTCCGAACTGACGATGGTATGTCAATATCAGCACACAGAAATGTACTTTCTGTCGGCAGTCCATATTTCAGGGCCATGTTTACCGGACAATTAAAGGAAAGCAGAAAGGAAGAGATTACTTTAAAAGGGGTAACTGGCGAAGCACTTCGATGCATTGTTCGATTTGTTTACACTTCTTCAATCGACGTGAATGAAACGAATGTGGACGACATCCTCACCGCGTCTGATCTCTTTCAGATGAAAGAGATCACAAACGTTTGTTGTCAGTTCCTGAAAGAGCAACTTCAACCTTCGAACTGCCTAGGTATAGCAGCTATTGCTGGCGGATTTTCCTGCGAAGAACTTTGGAGTGAGGCTAGGAAATACGCCGTGAAACATTTTAATCAGGTGATAAAATTTGACGAGTTTAAAGATCTGTCTTTAGAATCGGTAAAACAGCTGTTATCGGATGAGAATGTGTGCATTCGATCAGAAGAAGACGTTTATGACGCCGCTGTGGAATGGCTGTCAAGCTCTGAGGATCGATTAAAGTACTCTGCTGAAATTCTCTGCTGCGTCCGACTGCCTGTTCTGTCGCCTGCTTTTCTTAAGTCACATGTTCTTAGCAATGAATGGCTCATTAACAATCCAGAATGCAAACAGATGCTGGAAGAGGCACTGGCTTATGCCTCATCCCCTACTGCTGAAAAGCGTAAAAAGTCTTTGGCAACCAGAATGAGGCCACGTATTCATTCAGGGTTTGCTGATATCCTGGTTTCCATTGGTGGGTTACATCTTGGGAGTCCTGTGGCATCTGGTGAAAGATACAATTTGTACACGGATGAATGGACACCCATAGAGGACATGCCTACATTGCGTTATGGCATTGCTGTCACTCAACTTCATGGACAAATCTATTGTCTTGGAGGATTTGAAAGCGGGCGATACTTAAGTACTGTTGAAACTTATGATCCAGAAGAAAATACCTGGACAATAAGACCTCCTATGCTTGTTTCAAGAAAATATTTTGGTGCAGCTTGCCTTGGTGGTAAACTATATGCTCTTGGAGGTTCCAACAGTCATCGTCGACTCAAAAGTGTTGAATGTTTTGATCCATATGAGCAGAAATGGACATTTGTTGCTGCAATGTTATGCCCACGAATGTACGTAGCAGTTGGAACGCTAGGTGGATTACTGTATGCTGCTGGAGGACATGATGGCCTATCACGGCTGAGTAGTGTGGAATGTTATGATCCGCAGACAGATGAATGGAGTTATGTCGCCTCATTAGGTAATTCCTTTGATTTTAAAGTTAATTACTTGAGTGACTTCCCTTTGTTTCAGATTATGCTAACCAACATGAGACAACAAGAAATCAAACCAAATCAAATCAAACTGGTTTAAAAATTTTTGAACCAAAGATCAAATTAAACCACAACATAATTATACATGTAAGTGGGTACTGACAAATTTTACATGTACACATAAATGCTGGGGGGAGGGGGAACCCTGCATTGGACTAGCATGCCATCTAGAGAGAGTAAGCAATAGGCATGAACCCAGTTTAAGGATTCTAAAATTTGTTCTTTTGGAACCTTTTGACATTTTCATGCTTTACTAGGATGGATTACCCACATTTGTGGCCAAAGGACTCCTCTTCTGAAGAATTTGGCTGTGTGATTAAATTGAATTACAACAGTAATAAGTAATAATGAAATGATTCATGTGGAGGGGAGAACTCAGAAATTTAAAAAAAAAATTTGAGTTCAAAGATGGAATTTGAACCCATGACTTTCCATAAACTTGTTGGATCCTCTAATCTAGAGCAGTGGTCAATTGTGGGCTATGCGAGACAAAGACTGCATCGCACAAGTCACATTGTGCCAATGAACACACCTCAACTGCATTGTGCAGTCACGTATAAATACTCTTGGAGTAAATATATCATGAAATGATACTTGTGCAGGGAATTCTGAGTTCACGGATGAGATTTCAAGCCACAACCTTCTGTACATTGTAGTAATCTTGTGAATAATAATTTTCTGACATGTTTCAACAGATAAGCCAAGGTCTGTAGCTGGTATTGCAACCCTTGATGGTCTCCTGTATGTCATTGGTGGATTTGATGGTAATAACTGTCTGACCGATGTTGATGTCTACGACCCTCAAACAAATGCTTGGACCTCAGCTTCTCCGCTCAATGATCCGCGTTCAGCTGCAAGTGTTGCTGTGATGAAGGGAAGAATCTACACCATTGGCGGCTTTAATGGACAGTTTTTATCAACTGTTGAGGTCTATGACCCGAAAATTAACCAGTGGAGTTATGTACATAATATGTCAATTCCAAGAGTTCATTTTGGTGCGACTGTTGTTTGATGAAACGTACTTGTCAATCATTTAGTACTTGTTACACTGTACATGTACATAGTGTGCAATAACGTCTTTATCAGCTAGACACCCAGTAGTCAGTCAGAGCAGCATTTCATTGATCTTAGTAATATTTATCACAGGTTTCCTTGAATTTGACTTTCAACCTCTAGATTATCTGACTTTAGACTACACTAAAATGCAGTCAGGGGTTTTTGTTCCATTATTGTACAGTCAGTGCACTTTGACTTAAACCTGTTTGACATCTTGCTTACTTATTGTTTCTTACAGTTTCTAAGGTCATTGCATTTGTGTCTGGTTCCTGTTTTAAAATGATTGGGCAGATGGTTGGAACCAGTCTTAGTCATGTTTAATGTTTTTGTTTGTTTTAGGAAACAATATTCTAACCCTCCCATGGAGGGCTGGTTCATTTGCCCACCAACCCCCCCCCCCCCCCTGCTAGTCACCCAACCCATCTGCGAATTGTGCTTTTCACTCCCTACCTAGAACGGGCTATTTTTAGATCCCATGTCTATTTTTGCATGCATGCCATGGGCTGCTAAATTTAGATTTCCATGTAAGGAGTTGAGTGCTGATAATAAGAGATTTAAAGATTAATTCAAAGTTATTTTTAAGATTTTACAAGTGGTATCCTGAAAAGGTAAAATATATTTTCTAAATCGTTCTGTAGAGGGAGGCCACTGACCTCATTCCTGTGCACAACCTACCACCCAGACAGTGCTGTTGCGGCTTTGTGGTAGCTGTGGTTGGAGCTAAATTGTGACCGAACTGTGGGATGTGTTTTGTGAATTCCCTTTACATTTTTGGGGTTGTTTACCATTTAAGAGTGCATATCATATAATTTTATTTTTTAGTACAATATTTGTAACACATTTCTAAAACAAATCTTTTGGGGGTGTTTTTGTGGTAACATTCATAATGTAAAAATGAAATAAAAATCGGTGTAAAGTATGTTAAATTTATTAAGGTGATGAAAATTGTTAGGAAGTGAGAAATAAAAAAAAAACAGTTTTGTGTCACCTTGTTTATGGCCGTGATATTATGATTGCACTGAAGGATTGGGACTGAGTATGGACTGGAAAAGACTAAGTGACCAAGCCTTACCATTTAACCAAAAATCCAGGAAAATTCCGTTGGAAGGTAGCCTCCTACGCAGGCGTTATTAGGCGATTGCGTTACACTTGTCGCCACTTAGTGGGAACAAGTGTAACGCAAACCCCTAATAACGTCTGCGTAGGAGACTAGTTGGAAGGCAAATGGAACAGCAATTTAACGGAAAATCAGTTTGTAAATTGTGGGCTGCGTTTCAAGTAGCCCTCCTTTTTCGTTCGCAACGGGACGTCGGGAATTTCAATATTCCGTTTCCAGGCGCCTTTAAGGAAGTGAGCGGAACAGAACGCCTGGTAGTTAAAGCACAAACTCTTCGGTTGGTCGATCTCACACCCCTCTGTAACAGACCCAGTGGAATCTTTATCCTCACTGGGTGTTCGGGAAAAATGTCACCGGTTGGGTCCGCTCGTTTTCTGTTTTATTTTGCAAACAAAATACTCTGGGTCACACCGCACAGTCAGTGGGAAAAATCAAAATATTCACTGGGTACCGGAGGAGACTAAATTTCCGCTGGGTAAGGGAAAATAATCCACTGGGTAGGGTTTCAGTGGGTCTGTTACAGAGGGGTGTGATCTCAGAAGAATTTCTCTAACACTGATGACTGATTTAGAGTACACATACTCGACCAATGAAATACGGTCGTGAAAATTGTGCAAAACTATTTCGTTAGTTTCCCTATTATCTGTGTGCTATTCTCGTACGCGACTGTTTATTCCCCCATTTTTGCGGACAAAGAGAAATTCACATTAAAATACAAAAGTTGAAACAATATCCGTCTTTATAAAATTGCCTCAGGCCTGGCACACGCATCGAAAATTTTAAACACTTCGTTACTGAAAATATTTACAGTAAACCCATTATAGGGAAATTGACGGTGATTTTGTATGAAGTCATCAACATTGTAAAACCTTTAGCTGCATAATCCACAAAAGCCGTTCACGAAACACGTTCTTCATGTCGGCAGTGTAGAGTAATCGTGCAAAGTCTCATGTCAAATGACTAATTTCCTTTGAAAATACAACGTTTTAAAATTCGCCGTTGCTCCTCGGCTGGCTATTAAAGTGAACGCATTTCCTCGAATGACCAATTCACTTCATCAATAACTACAAATTATTGAAGTCTGAAATCTGGAAATGCTTCATTGCAGGGGAGATTAGAAATTTCATCCAAGCGAATTTCGACAGACATCTGATGCAAATTAATTTTAGAAAGCAACTATAGAATTTGTTCACCATACGTATCGCATCTTAAACATTGACTAGATCTGCAGTGCGTGCTTGTGTCTACTGTTAACTTCAATTTACATGATCGCGAATGTCGGAACACCTTTTACCGCAATATCCACAATAAATGGAATGGCAACTCGTTAAAATCCCTCACCAAACATGTTAATAGTTTATTCGTTATATTCTATGTTTGCGGTTGGTCCGTGAGAAATGGCCTGCAAGGAGCGCGTTCCCTTTCAACCAATCAGTTTTTAATTTGTTAGGTCAGCGTTGTTTTGAAACAACACTTGAAATTGGCGACCTGAAATCCCACGCGAACTTAGTGAGCACCACAAGTGGGGCGTCAATGCAAAAAAAGAAAACGTGGTAGATTTTCAGTGCATAGGAAGACAAACCGTTGGCTTGAGATTTTTAATAACAAACCGATAGTTCTAGCTAAGTTTTAACTTTAAATTTAAAGCCATTCTTCTTAGTCATTAAATAAAATTCAACCACAAAAGCACTTTGTCTGACTTCACAGTGCTTAAAAAGTTCTTGGGCTGAAAGAAATTTATGTTGAATCACGCGGCGATTACATCTGCAAGAGTCGGTCGAAATGCGGTTTCGCAGCTACATGAGCGGTATTTTGAGAAGTAATTTCCATAAATCAATACTTCCAACCAATTATGACATGTTTAGCGAAAGTCAAAGATTTGAGGAGACAGTTGTTATCCCAGCCGCTGTATGGCGTATTTATTTCATTGTAACAACCGATCAATTGATTGTCGATGAATGTAAATTTACAGTAAAAGTGTTCTACTCTCAAAGAACCAACTAATGACAACGCTTGTCGAACAAATGGGTCTCTGTAACATTTCGTCACTTTGCTCGCCAACTCACAGCCTAAGTCGTCTATTTTCGCTCTTTTATTAAATTTATTATAAAATGATTTATCAAAACCTGAGCAGGGAGTGGCATACGATAATAATCGCGTTGAATTTTGAGACGAATTTTGCAGCTTAAAGTAATCTTTGATACATTGATGAATGCGCGATTATTTTGGAAGGCGTCACAATACGTGCCTGTTCAATTGCCTTCTGGTGACACAATCAGCGATTAGCAAGATTAAATGGAGAAGTAATTCGTACTTGTGTTTAATTCATGAGTCTTTTCAATGACCTTGTTTGCCTCCCGTTTGCTAATTGCGCAGTTGTAGAGGTTGTTTGGGGTATTATTCTGCGGTAAAGAGCATTTAATCCCAAAATAGTGGAGAAAGCAGACGGACTCACACGACTGCAACAAATCCCAAAGGCTTTGGTAAGTACAACCTTAACCATTTAAAACAATCTCTCTCGGCAACGTATTGCCTTCAAAGACAATTTAAGTCTTAGATTAACTCAGTGGGGGATATCGAAACGGGTACATAAAATTTAGTTTAGAAAATTTTAATTTTTGTACATAGCTTTGTTTGCATCGCAATCAGTTTCTACTTTATATAAACGTTTGCAGAAACTACCTTCAAGAGGCTCGAGGCTGTTGTGTCAGATTGTTGTCTTGAAACCCGATTAAACAATTCCTCTGTTGCATCGTGTCGGCAGTTTTTTCTTCCTCTGCCACAAAAGCAATATAAACAATCCTTAAAAAAAGCCATATAAAAATGTTCAATCAGTTACAGTTGCAGCTTCCGCGCAATGAACAAAACAATAACTTCAAATTCAACGACACATTTTAGTTCGAATCTCATATTTTTTTTTTCGAAAATCAAGCGACATTCAACCCGATATCGTGAAATTGGGCGTTTAAAATGCAAACCGGTGGTTGATATTGGAAATGAGCGAACATCTACACCTCACCGAACTTTTAAAGCTCCTCATTGACAATGCTAAAATATCAAAGTGAAGCAAATTGAATTCAAAGCTATTTGTGCAAAAACGAGTATATGCAGTTCCAGCCGGCTATCAAATTGCCTTTTAGATCAGAACAAATATTCTGACAATTTAAGACCAGAGATAGAACAATTGTATCCGTTGGGCTGGGATATTTTCGATACTTGAATCTCAAATCGATTCCAACTAAATTTTAAATTTGACTTATTTCAAATACTCGCTACTAACATTTTAGGACAACTGTGAAATTTTTAGAAGTACCTCTAAGGTTAATTAGATTGATATGCAACCCATGTAAGATAAATGGTAACTTAATTCATTCACTTTTAAAGTAGAACAAATATGCATGATTTTCATAGACGGTGATTTCATATTAATTTTTACGACGCAATCGTAGAGGCCAAAGAACTTATTTCGAATTCCGCAATGGTATAAAATTAGTACATCGTCGCAGACATCAAATTTTTGAATATGTTGTGGAACTGCGAAACATATATAAGGCACTTTGTGCGTAGACAATAAGACTTTCCGGACGTCATCTCACGAGCTTTTGGTTTCCTCGTTTTTTCCGTTCCGCCTCAATGTTGTCTAGCAAGCTGAAATCTTTTCAGCCAGATTGCCGCGATGATAATTCATTGAAAGCGGTGTAATTTTAATCTTACAAATTCAAGCGATCATTAAAACAAGACTGACGCAAGAAAATATATTTACCGATGAAAATAGCAACTCTTGATTTTATACTCCTTTGGTTTAATTCGAAAAGTCGAACAGGTGTGAATGTATTGTGCTGGATACGCTTGCAAAACGGCAAAGTAACCGTGGGAACCGCACTGAAAATTATATAAAAGAAAACCGTACCTTCGACAAACGCTTTCTCGGATGGGCCGAGACAATATTTTTTCCCATCGTTTTCGTATTAGAACGGTGTCCAATGTCTTGTTAGGCGTCGGCCTTGCAATTTCTGTTTCAACTGATCAAGCCAAGCTTCAAGCGTGAAGTGAAGCTCTGACCATAAGTTAAATCAGTTCACGCCTTTATCGAGCCCATACATCAATAATATTCTTGTTCAGCGTTTTATTGTTAAGAAATAAAAATCGGAATAAAAATGTTAGGCATAATTTGGCAGTTGCAGGGTTTAAAGATGTGAGATTGTAGTTGTTCTATTATTAAATGTGACAATCCTACCAGACTTAAGCCTACTTTAATTTCAAATGCGGAAGTTTAGTGAATTCTAAATAAGTAGAATTTTGTGGCTATAAATAGCCAGTAGAAAATAATAATAGATAACAATTCTTTCATTATGTTACATTCAACAGTTTAAACATGGTTTGTATATTTCGTTGTTTGAACTAGAAGCCGGCCATGGCTATTTCGCAAGATACATGGAGTTACACTTGCAATTCCAATTATTTTTCCAATAGAATATTCTCTTGTTTTTCTTTAAAAAAAAAGTGAATTACCGTATTTCATTTTCGGTTCATATTCTATTTTTCAGTGTTTCGTTTATTTTTCTAAAAACACTTAAGAAGTTGACGTTGTAACGCAAAAACTAGAATCCAAAATGAAGCAGTAAAATAAACAAATTTAGTGTAATGTATATCGTAAAGTCAAATATCGTAGTCTCTCTTTAAACTTAACCTGCTAGTGCGACCAGTTAGTCAGTATTTTTCATAAACGCTTGTTTGAACGCTCGCGATCAACCGGGTTTCGTCATCTTGGGCGAGCAGAAGGTTGCGGTGGGGAGGTGGGGTAGGGGCGTTGGGTTGGGGTCCAAGATGGCGGAGAAAACAATCTTTTCGGGAATATTTGAGCTCACTCGTCCAAAAATTGATTACTTTTTTTACGCTGATGCCTGACAGGTTGCATGCGTTTGACGGTATTTTCCTTCGATATTCGAGGCATGATTCGTCATTGAAAACAACTGATTGAATAGGAAGAATTGCGGGGGGGGGGGGGAGGGGGACGGGGGTGGAGTATAGTAGAAAGGCCGCGTACCTTTATAACCTTAATTTATAACCTGTCTTAAAAAAACGCGGAACGTTAACTCTTGTTGACGTTTTCGATGTCGAAGGCAATTCTGCTCCACCTGATTTGTTAAGAGTATTACCGAATGAATTATTATATTCCGGCTGAATAAGTTGCGAATGCTAAAAATAGTTTAAATCAGTTCCTTGTAAATAATAAAGAACAGGTGTATTTTACGAAAATATTCTGGAAACCTAGCTTTATATTCGACGGACAAATATCTCGTCTTCAATTCCAGCACATGGTCACCTAATTCCAGTGTTGCCATTCGAAAACAGAGTCAAATTTTATTGATTTTTAGCCGAACATCTCCTCGGAGAGAACAATAATTCCTCGAAGCCACGCTATTATTCTGTAATTACGAGATCTCCCCTTCATTTTCTTCTTTCGAGCTAATCCAGGTACTCTGCTTGTTGGGGCTCTCCAAATATGATGAGAAAGCATTTGAGGCTTGCTGGCACACAGCGGCAATCCAACAGGTGAAACGAAAATGCCAGTTGGAAATCACAGTCAACAAAAGAATACAGACGTAATTTCCTTTTACACTTTCAATAGCTTTAACAATCTGTGGGAAGCTCTGCATTTTCAAGAAAGCACGTTAAGAAAGAAACTGCATCGACTTTGTTTCCACACGCAAATTCTAGTTGCAGTATTTCCAAGATCAGCGAGTGAACTATGAGGTAAATTCAGCTTGTTTTCAAAATATTAAATTCTAATGGGCGATGTTTTGGGTGATAAAGTATTTAAGAAGAAGTTTATTCAAAAACAAATCTTCCTTTCAAGTTGGGCGGATTTCTTTACCCCTGTCAACTTCAACTGAAAATAATAAATTATGTTCAATGCGGTCATGAAAACAGTAACATAGATTTGCTACTTATTTTGAAACAAAATTACTCGTGAATACATCCTCTGAGCCAAGAATGTGTCTTTAAATTCAAAACAAATAGAGTTTGTTATTGCAAATACTCTTGACAGTGTTTCAAATGGTCGAGGACTGATCGATCAGATCGAGAAAACAAGTTACCTGAGTTATTGGACTGCATGAAATTATTATTTACTAAACTAGCTATACAAAATGTGAAGCTTATAATTAGCGTAAATCTTGTTTTTATGCTTCTTTATTCTGACACTCGTGATTAACTTAACTTTAAATCTGGCAGGAATAAGTTAATTATACATCAAGATTTTTCTACATGTAACTCACACTGAAATCTTTAGGAAACAAAAAAAAAAGGAAAATAGCTAAAAACAACGTCCAAAACATTCCCATTCCATAACTGATTCGCAATTTAAAGCCCGACGAATATACAAATAATAAAAGTAATCCTTGTTTAAAAATGTTTCGTGTCAGTTGCGACTGGATGTTTTCCCACAATTTAAATATCGGTATAAGAACTCGATTCCGAATTGTGAGAAGGGTTGGCTTCCAAGGCCGTTTTCTAAACTCTGAGATTTCTTAAAATTCTTGAGAACTCGTTTCCTTTAACGGAAACTTCTTTTAAAACGATCGTCCAGGGTCTTAAAAGTGACATAAGATACCAAAAGTTCTGTTTAATTTATGGCCGCTTCTTGGATGGTGTCGCAAAAGTATCAAATCGCTTTGCAACAACAATATCACTATTTTAATATAATACTGAATTCTATTGCTAGAAATTAAATAGATAAAGCTGCAGCTAGCTTGGTACAATGTCGCGTGGCTGTTGAGATGCCCACTCTGTGAAAAAAAACGAGAAAAAAGCTCACTCCTCAAGGTGATGCCGTAAAAATCATGCTTGAAATCACGACAAACAATTCCCTATACAAATAGCCATGTATGAGGCTCAATGTCCAACAGAGAAGCTCCCCGGGACAAACAAGCACATTGTTACATCAAGTGAATTTTCCCCTGAAAGTCACCTGATTATTTTAAAAGATTTCCTTTATGATCACGGGCAAACAATTAGTCAGAAATGTTCAGATTTTAATTTGTGGCCGTGTTAGCCCTCCTGTTGTGTGCATGTATTCAAATGTATAATTGTAAAATAGTTTGGGGGCATGCAACTCAATTTATTCTCGATGTTGAAGTGGTATAATGATTATTGTATTCAAAACTGATAAATTCATTTTCCTTCTTTCTTGGGATCTTAAGAAGTTAAAAATGAATTTCAGTAAAGTAACAGATATAACATAACGTAAAAGAACTTTGGTAGCTTGCTCAGGGAAATGAAAAACTGGATGCCAATGCATTGAGATGACGCTTTTATAGCATAAAGGCAATAGATGCTGTTTACCGTGTACAGTGAGCGTATGGTAAAAAGGTTTTCTTATATAAAAGTCACCTGCAGAACCAATTTTGTAAAATTTGAACAGGAAAGGTAAAGCTTAATTCACATATACAATATTGACCTAACCTCACTTAGGCAAACTCTGACTAAACAAATCAACTTGCGAATTCATTATATTTGTTTTAAAATCAAAACTCTAAAAGCATTCTAAGGAAGTTTCCAAGGCAGAAATTTCGGTAAGAAAGAACTGTTATCATTTGTTATGCCTGTTCTACTTTTTCTTTTTGAATTACTAATGTATATGTACTGAAGGAATCTGACCTGGAAACAGCATTATTACACTTCAATGGGTACCTACCACGTTGTTTCTGAACACTAAGAACGTTCAGTCTCGACGGAAAATTAAACTTCCTTTATAAAACAGTATTTTACAGCTTTGTAAAAACTGCTATTTATTTTTTTAATCTTCTTTCTTAATTGCTCAACGGAGTTAATTCAATCGTGCTCCTTTTCCACCATAGAGGGGCGCACAAATTTGATGATCTAATTGTAATGCGCACGATTTGTGTTTTAACTGATCTATTATTGGGACTGCTTTTAAAATGTTATTTGTGGGAACATTATAGGATTAACTGCATGTTTTCCTTTCTAAGATGTTTTCCTAATGCATTTTTTACATGTGTTGGATTTTGAGCAAATGTTATGTTAAGCTAATCCGATTTGCACTGAAGCGTGTCTTGTGGCGAGGTATCTGCCGCGGGAAAGGATATAGTTTTTTCTCGGTCGTTAAATAGGGCATCTTTTTTGCCCGTTTTGGTATTGCTCCTGGTGTGATCCTTCGATAGGGTACCCAAAATTGGGAAGCTAAATGAAAAACAAAAACGGTTTGAATATTAGCGTTACAGGGACAAAACAAGGTTGACCCGTTCATATCTTTCTTGGTTTTCGTTTTGTTTTTCCTTGAATAGAGTGTCATATTTTTGGGCTTGGGCCTTAAATAGGGTATAAAATTACGTTTTCTTTATCTTTAAATAGGGTCAGGGTTAAAGATCCGCCGCGGCACACACCTATCCGAAATTTAAGGTAGTACCGCTCCGCCCACCACCCCCGTGGGTCTTTACTGCAGGTGTACAAGCCTTCACTCGAAAGCTCGACGCAAAGCAAAGCTGAAACATTCAGAAGAAAATAATAATAATTTTGACTCTCCTATACAAGCAGCCGAATGGTGTTATGAGGTTTGAGAAACGTATTATTAACCACATGAAGCCAAGGCTCCAATTCCATATAAGCCGATTAAATGATTGTATGATGATCTATAATGGCCTGATAGACTTGATAATGCCAATTATAGTCCGCACCTCTGATCTGCACCGCAACGAAAACTAACGAATTCACCACTAAATGAAACTTTTTCTTCAGTTGCCACTGTGAAACTTTGAAACATGCCTTAATTGGCTTTGAAACTTTGAAACGTGCCTTAACTGGCCTTAGATCGATGAACTCTTTTGATAGAATTCCGTGTTGTCTGTTTGCGGCAATGAGTTTTATTCCAGAAGAACGACGAACTTTCGAGCAAAAGCATAACTAATTAGCAATTAATTAATTAACCTGAATGCAGAAGAAGGACAAAAAGATTAAAAATTTGAAAGCTACAAAAAGGAGAAAACCCCATGGACACAACAGTATTTGCCAAATATGCGAGAACTGCGAAATGCTGGCTTGAAAAGTCGAAAAAGAATCCCTTTTCTTGAAGTTCTGTTTGTTCAATTTTCTTTGTCGGTGTTCTCTTAGCCTTAACTTGTCACGAAGCTAAGGCTACGTTTACACGAATGCGTTTCCCAATCGACACGGTTTCGAAGAGTTTACACGGAGCCATCTAACCGTTTTCCCAGTGTTTTCCAAAGCGTTTCGGATAACCAAGCGCTGCCTTCCGTGCGAAGTTCACCACGTTTACTATTTGAGAGCCGGCCAATTTCACGCTAATAGGCAATCGTTTTCAAATCGATGCGGTTTCCCAATTTCAGCCGTTTACACGAGAAATGAAACCGTATCGTTTTGAAAACGCTCCACTTTTCACAGCGTTTCCAAAACTACCCGGTTTAAATTCGGCGCCTTGTAAACAAGAGGCGTAAACGCATAGCGACGCGGTTACAAATGACACCGCGTTCGTGTAAACGCAGCCTAAACTTAGTTACACGTTGAATGTCGTCCTGAAGTAGGAGCCTCCTTTAACAGAACTGGGACTAACTTGTTTGTACAGTTGGGTTTTCCATCTTGTTCCGGCTAGCAAGAACTGTGCAAAATGGCGCTCAATCGACACTTGTCCTCTTGGTAGAAAGCCATGATAGCTCGACGCTTGATTGTACTGATTTTAGCGTTAATATGACCTCGAGGAACTAAGATGGCTGCTTTTGTTAACAAGAGTCGCCCAAAAGTTAAAAGGTACGAAGAATTTTACAAGTGCTAAAAGGAACCTTGCAGCACAACACAGATTGTGGAAGTTTGGCTTTCGTTGTAGAATTCATCGAAATCAAAGACATTAAGAAAGACACGTAAATCTTATTAGTGTCAACAACACCGATTTCTTTTTTCAATGCCATCTTTGTTCACAAATTCATTCTGCTCACTAATTGGAAGCATTTACTGCTCAAACACTGGTGTTACACCAAGACAATATGCTAAAACGGATACTGGATTTTCGTTGTTCCTTTAAATGCAGGGTGTGTCTGGTCATAGTTTACTGCTAAGGATGGGAAAAGTATGTATAATCTTTGTGGGAGCTTCGAGGATTTCAAGGGCGTTATTCACAGCATTCCGCCAATAAAATTATGCTCTTCGGTACCAGAATAGGTCATCGTGCAATGCCAGCTGGGTGGAAATTCTTCTTTTATCACCATTACAGTTCAATCAAAGCAAAGTGACAGGCCAATTACAGCGTTATCTTGTTTCCGCTATTTTGATTGGCTGAGAAATGCAATAAAATAACAAAAATCGCTATCTAAACAGTGAAATCGAAACAAGCAAATAACCATGTAAAATATTTTGCGCACTCGAAAACTGACACCAATCTCGAGTTTTAAAAAGCAGCTAATCAGACAGTCTTGCAAGATATTACTGTCCAAGGAAGCGCCTTGAATACTCGTTCTAAAGACGAAACACCTTTTCTTAACTGGCAGGCAAAATTCTTCGCTTTCGACTTTTAATTCAATCCGCAGGAGCACTGACAGCTATATTTCCACTGTTATACTTTCCCGTAGGTATCGTCACGTCCTACATACATTCCAGTTGTGGGAGAGTTATGTAAGCTCGTTTATTAACAATCTTTTGCCTTCTTGTTTTAGATTACGATAAGAGGTTAGAGCTAACCAAACAAGAGACAACCAGGGACAGCGAAAACCAAACTGGTTTACTTCTGAAGACTTCAGTACAAAAAACAACTTGAGGGCGACGGTTTTAAGGTAGGTCGATGCATTTTTTTGCTTTTAGGGACAGGCCAAGTGTGATATTTAAATAGTTCAACGTTCAGCTCAGTGCAATTGAATTGTTAACAGCGAACCCTCGGCATAAATCCCAGGTTTTAGTTTCACCGAGATTTAAGTACTCAGCAATGCTCACTGTTTGGGGTACTTCGACACTGTTACGTTGTTCTCTCGTTCAGACGCTCTCAAAGTTAAACAAAGCGTTTACAAAAAGCATCAATTTTAAATCCCAAATCAAAACATCCTTTCGAAACTCAAAACGAGCGCCACATTTTGTGCGCAAGTACCTTCGGCCACCGTCCGGAAAATTCCGTTCTAACTTCCAGTGGCTAAATTATCGCTTTCACACCTTCTGATTTCTCTAAGTGAGGTAGTGAAAGTCATTAAATCATGTTTTTCCCTCGTTCTGTTCTCTATTAATTCACAGGTTTTTGAGTGTCGCTATAACCATCTTCTCACCGTGTACAATCGTTTTTCAATGTGGCGCAGTAAAAACTACTTAAGGTTACATTGATGATTTTACATATCACAGATTTGGTTATGTCAATTGTTGACTATTCAGAGTGAAAATATGGCCGCCATGATCCCTTCTCTCCGCACGACGATTTATAGACCAAATTTCCAACCAAACTCTTCTCGGTAGACCTATTTAGTTAATATAAGTTTTCAAAACTTTAGTAATTATTAACGCAATCCCCATCATCACCCTATCTTTCATAGAAAGAAATCGCCATCCTGAAAGGTTAAGTTTCAAGCATTAAACACTTCTTTCTTTATAAACACTCCGTTTATCTCCACATATATCAAAATAACACTTCTAATTGAACAGTATTTAAACTGAAGAAACACTAGAAATTCCCAATCAAAGTTCAATATTTATTCGCTGCTGCGGCCTTTTAACGAGAGGTTTACTTTGAAACCTTTTAAGTAGTGGTTTCCGAATTAGATTAGCACGGAATTCCGCACGATTATTAAAGAGTTCAAGATCGTTTTCTGTTTGTAGAGATAGCCTTTGTGTCGAGCCCGCCAGCATGGCTATAATAGTAACTCGTCTATCGTGGCTCAATGTGCTAAGCTGACAAAAAGATGAAATACTATTAAGGCGTTTATACCAAAAAGAAGCGTTAAATTGGCACAAGAACTCTACTTGAAGAAGTCACGCGCTGATGCTGCAAAGACAGTCAAGTTCTTTACAAAACAGACCTCAAAATTTCTTATCAAAACGGATCGTCGTACAAAGCAAAACAAATAGTTGCTGCCATAAACTAATCACTTCTCTCTTGTACAGCTTTGAAATAAGTTTCCCTTCGCCCTAATCCCTTTATCATATGTTCTGTGTCCCAGGCATGGTCGACTGAAAGACGAGCCCAAAATGAAAGGGAAAGAAATTTGAGGCAAGTCGTGAAAAAATGCAATGCGGCTTAAACCAGTAATAACAGTTTATATGCAAGTTTTAAATATAAACTTCTAACTCGTGATTTGAGCTTTTTTTGTGCGTGTAGGATTGCAGGCATGCAACGATAAAAGAAGGATCTATTTTTAACGTCTGTGATAACCACAAGTTCGTAGCCTTTGCTCTCTATTTTTCTATTGATATTTTTATTTTATTTTTTTATGTAAAGTTGAATAAAAATACATTCTACAGTTGTTTTTGTTATTTCCACTACTAAAAACAAACCAACCACAAATATTACTGCCCGCAGTTGATATAATTCTAGGTAGATTTGACTGATATAGGTGAAATATCATACGTCATTATCACCGACCGAAATCTGCGGAAATTGAAAGCCTCGTCAATGGCTCATGCGGATGTAATATAATTAATATTGTTGACGTACATCAAATTTAATTATTGCATTCCTCAAACAATTCTCTGCATCTTTCATTCTGCATAAAAACCTCTCGTTGAATTAGGAAACATACAAAAAAGGGCTATCTGACAATAGTTAATCCAGTACGAAGTTCGCATTGGTCATTCATAAGTTTAACTCAATAATTTGGTGATCTTTTTCCAGCGATGTTGTGTTCGGTCATTAATTCGCTTCTCTCTCCCCAAATAGCCAAGGAATTTAATCACAGAGAGTAATGAAACTCTAGTCTACCAAACGTGAAACATATGTATTCCATATGCAGTTTTGACCTTGCTGTAAAAAACGATTGATGGATGATTTGGTTCGTTTGTTCAACTAGCATGTTAACAAATGAATGATTCAAATGCAGTGAAAGAAAGATAAAAGTATATATTCACGCAAACATACACACATGCACATTATATTAACACTGCTCTAAAGGAAAGCAACGATTAAAAGGTAGTTAGCGGTTAAAAGGCTAAAATCTAGTGTCGAAGGATGGTCCATAGCCCACTCCAAAAGTCCAGTCCTGCTCCTCCAAGATGTAAAATAGGCGAGTTTCAAAAAGGTACTTATTGCCAGTTTTGCCTACATACAGTTGCTGGCTTCGATTGTACGATCAACCTGAGTTTTGCAAATGAAACTGTCCAGTTAATGAACTTTTTCAGGAGCTGTTATTCGGTGCGTGATTAGCAAAATCCCTGCCCTGAATTTATCATGTGCAAACTTCTCAATCTTCTTCACAAATCGGATTTACCACTTCGTTGACAAATCGACAGATTTGCTCTAAATTAACCACGGTATATGAAATCAGGAACGTTCATGTCGCCAGCACGTCCCAGAAGCTAAGCTCAATTTTCGTCAGTTTCTTGCAACCTCAAAAAAGGTTATCAGTTGCATATGAATACTGTGTGGGTGGATTTGATTTCCATTTCCTATCAGTATTTTAATAGTGATTTAAAGATTCCACTCCGTGCGCTCTTGCACAAGATGCCGGATACCTTCCCTCAAAATTTCACAGAAGAACAATCAACTCATATTTTGAACGTTTCCCTTCGCGCGCAGGAAGTTGTCGCTTTTCTGAACCCAGGCCATCACAAGCTGGTCACGGTCAAAAACTTCAATCAAAATCCTTTGACTGCCAGTTTTTCCCGTGTATATAGCATCAGCATTGATTGAATGACCTACCGCCAGTCTTGGCATCACTCCCGAAGGCAGCCATTGTTTCGGTTAGAACAGAAAACCAGTCTTCTCGAGCGAAAAGAACACACCGTCTTTAATGTTGAATAAACAAACCGCTTTGTTGTTCAACGTCAGGTTTATACAATCTTCAGTCAATCTCTGACACGTGTAACTAACGCGCTTTTGTAGCAAGCTTCAAGACACAGCAAATCCGTGGAATTATCTACATGGATTGAGAAATGAATACTCTTGCTTTCAAATGCCAAATATATTTTCTTAACTGCTAAGAAATTATGCGTTCCAATTGGCAACGTTTCTTGACGTTTACCGATTGTCTAATCCTTTGGATAGAAACAATTCACTGCTCAGGCTTTTCGTAACTATTAAATTCTATGAAGCAAATTTATTTTTTTTAATATTCTTTATTGAGTGACCATTATTAGCAATTGTTAGGTCGATGCTGGAATTTGTTCAAAAATGTTCGACATTGGAACGCGGCACGAGTTGTTCTACTGTGTGTCTGGCTTGTCTAGTAATTTCACGTGTCTCATTCATATATCTGACATATCCGTCAGCAATACCCAACAATACTTGTTGTGAGAGGTACTTTGGCGCGCGATTATCGTGCAAGCATTTACAAACGAACGGATATTAAAAAGTTTCTCAAATTTTACTAAACAGTGGCAGTGCTGGGAGTGGAGAGGTCATCTTTTCCTCGAGGCTATTCCATTGTTTACTACTATATCAGGGATGACGTCGGTGATTTGAATTTTCGTTCTTGGTCGCGCTCCTGTAGTTAACTAATTTGCGGAGAATCCAGGCTTCCATAAGCGAAATAACAAAACAGGCCTATCATTGACATCACCAAGTCAACGCTAATGTCTACCTTAACGTTGAAAGACAGCACGGTGTCAGGGAATTTAAGACTCCTCCTTTAATTCGAGAACAGAAGGTCCTGCAAGCAATAGACTATAGGCTATTATTCCGCCGACTTTGTTCCGTCAAGCTGCGAAGATCAATATTTGGTCTGCTTGGTGCAATTAAGCTTTCACGCTAGTCTCTGGTGCCTTGAAAACGACCGAACGTCGACAGAACGTCTGAGTCAGCAATCATTTTGAGGTAAGAATTTCCAAAAGGGGTGGAAGCTTTGGAAGATTTTGTCTTATCTTTATTCATTCTCGGCGTTTGCCATGTTTTAACGACGGAAACCCACAACGCGGCCATAAAGGCAATTGAAAACCATTTGACAAGATGTACTTGTTTATAAAGTTCACAAAGTTTTCTTTGAAAGGATATCAGAAGTGTTCTTTCACTTTCTTAGAAGAGTCATGTCAATAGATTGTTTACAGTATCACTGCTCCCGATTGAAAAGTATATTAACCTCCCAGCTCACTGGAGCTAAACGTAATACGTTTGAAACTTCTTGTGGAAAGCGGAGGACAATATAATCAAGTATGAAAATTGTTTAATTAACTTACATCAAGTAAGTTAGCATTAATTTGTAGGCGCGCTTAGGCCTCTGCTGGAGTATTTAGGCAAAATCATTTCTGGTATGTAAACTTTTAACAACGACCACTGCCTCGATGAACTTTTCCAGATGTTCCATATGCAAAAGTGTACTGTGTTTCACTGCTGGCAAGCTTATAGACCAGCCTCGATCGCGGAAATGTGTAAGTTTCTTAATGGAGTTAAAATTGAATGCCTGAGGGGTTGACATTCGATGCATGTTATTAGGGTTTTGTAACACCGACATAGCTTTGATTTTGAGCGATTAGGACCATTTTCAGGCCATGTTCCGGTGTTCTAAGATTGAAGATAAAACTTAAACAATGCTCAACATTTTATACTCAAGAAAGTGGAGACGCTGGCCTAATTTGGTTCATACCACGTGCCTTTTGTCCACCGCTGAGAAATTGACCAGCGTCTAAAAATACTCAGTTATTTTATTTTTAAGTGCTGTTCTGTTCGCGTGCTGAGTAAGAATAAAGAGCAAATGGAACTAGTAAATTACTAATTTATTCCGAAGATCACATACTGAATATCCCTCCGTTATCTTTTACACAGTTTATACTGCATGTAGTTTTTAGTTTTCGAGTTGTAATAGTTTCATGGCCCCAAATGGGATCTCATCGTTTTCCAAAAACTTTAAAATTACAATGTTTCTAGAAACAGCAGGTTGCTATAGCTAACCCGCGGCAGTTCCAATCAAAGTTTATGAGAAACCAAAAACGATTTAAACGTTTTACTAAAAGCGCTGTTGTATACACGGCTTTTCGAGACGGAAACAGATTGTATTTACATTCCTCGACGTTTTCCCGGATGAGGGGATCATTACTTATGACAAGAAATTACTTTACCCTTTTCTTTTCACAAATTCTTAAAATCTTGGTTTTGATTATAGCTATCTGTATTTCACGAGATTTCGGATGCGCACAAAGAAGTCAACATTCTGCACAACTATCACAACTTTGCCTCATAATTTGAACGCGAATTCATCGCAGCATTCACTTTAATTTTAGGTTTCATTGCTCGTATTATTTCTTGGTATTTCTCATGCAGTTGTCGACAGTCACGTGCCTCATTATTGGCTTCTTATTCATGTCCAAGAGAGATCAACAAGTATTTTCCCCTTACATTATCAAACCAATCTAAAGCAGACAGGTGGTGAGAATGGCGAAAATCATCAACTGGAAGAAAATCATTTTTAGATGAATAGTTTTCGCAAAATGATTTGCCGGGATGCACCTTCGGTCTAGTGATTTTAATTTTATAGACTGCCTGGTTATCTAACAAATTTTCATTAGAAAAGTTTTGTGCCGTATGTTGCTTTCAAACATTCACAAATGGCCTACTAAAAAGATACTATGCAAAAACGGTAGACTGATCCCCACGGCGAAGAGAAGAAATTAAAACAGAAATAAAATCACATTAAAATTAGCACAACCTGGCCATTATAAGACCCTCAGTGGCAATTGTTATCTTGGCATTTAATTGGGACCTGGGATATCAAAAATCCCTTCTTCAACCTGTTACAGACACCATCCATTTGCCTGATGTGTGTACGTTTATATAAATCTCACACAGACGTTTGCCAAGTTCATAAACTACTGGAAGATCCAACATATTTGGGGAAACAAAGACGCTCAAGAATAAAAGATTATGGAAAAGGAAACGGTTTATCTGATTGCTAATTCCCCGAGAGTTCACTCGCGGGATAAAAGAAGATATCGAAAACTGAGATAAAGGTTATGTGGGTATATTAAGCTAGATAATCCTATAAATAACGCATCAAGATAACGGTCTCCAAGGTTGTAATTATCATTCGTCCAACATACAAGCTGCGCATTTAACCTTTAGGCAGGATTTGTTTTGTATCACAAACTCATTTCTCCTTTCTCAATACGCGGCCCAGAAGACAAATTATGGGAACAAAATAAACAATCGGCTTAGAGAATATTGTCTTACAATACCCAGTACCAAATTAGAAAAAAATGTATCATTCATGAGAAAAATAGTTGATTGAAGTATTTTCGTGTTATTCATTGAATAACTGACTGTAGGAATATCTTTTAATCTGACAAAGGCTTTGTAATTATCAGTCCGCCCATACTTCCCATTAAAAGTGGTTTTACCGTTCCGGTCGACTATATTAACTCTTAATTGCATTCCTCATCACTACATATATCCTAAATTAGCACTTACACTAGCATTCTGTAGACAAAAATGGGCTTTTAATAGATTATCACCACAAATTATTATCGCTGATAGAACAATTTGTAAAACAGGATGTGAAATGTTAAAGCGCTTTAAAATCCACCACCATTGTCATTTTCCGGTTTCGGGACTTTATTTAAAATTTATTCTGAAACTCTCTCGTGTATGCCTTGTTATGGAATTGTTTTCTTCACTGGCAACACTTGCATTCAGGTAAATAAATTTTAGTATCTGCCCACCTGCCGTGCTGTTTTCTTACTCTTCTGCCACTAAAATAATAACAGCGAATGTTAACAAAAGGTGAGGAAATGGGCTTTTATTCACTATTGTGATAATACCAGGACAGGGGGTCTCTTAAACTTTTGATCAATAGTAGAAATGTTAAGAAAACTTACATTTTTTATGAAGGGGACAAAAATTCGTTAATGCCAGAGGTTGAAGCGGTGTTTGAGACCTGCTAATGGGTCTTGTGTTCAGAAGTGAAGGGCAATGGCAATTCAGGACTTTGTTTATTTCTTGATTTGCATGTCCGTATGAACACTGAAGAGATATTTAAAGGAGCTAATTGGGAGGCTAATCGGACCACGTACGCAAACAGAATGATTGGCAGTAAACTTATTCAAATTTGCCAACTGATTATATAAAATTCTGGGTCAATTTTATACAGACTAATGCGCAGAACTGGACTGAGTTATTTATTACACCTGCATAATTATTTTGCACCAATCAAAACTGTGCACTGATTCCGTAGCTTGATTTCAGCCATGCTGGGGTGAGACCTATTTTGTCAGATGAACGTGCAGATTTTGTTGATATTTATCAATGATAAGCTTCTGTTCCATATGAGGGAGTATTTTGAAATACCGCCTATTGAAAGAACGCTCATGACGAGGTTCCATTCCATTGCCATTTGTTCTGTTTGTTTATACCGTGAACAGGATATCTATACCAACTGTCACTCTATGAAGACTTATATAACTTGCTGTGTTGTTCACCCACTTTTATCACCTTTATCGTTTCTTTCGTCGAGTAAGAACGAGTTCTTGTAATATCGATTACAAAAAAACATGATACTTTATTTGCCGTATTTCACTAAGATAAAGATGTGCTATGCATGCGGTATAAACGAACCAATATCTTACTAATTTGCCCACGGTCATACTCAGATAATTAAGAATAATTTCAAAACCAAGTGAAACAGAGCTTAATGGTGCTTGATAAAGAAGTATACAGAAACGCGTAATTTAATGTACGCTACCAATCTATCGTCAGTTACGATTCGCAGGACATTTTCATCGGCATCCTTGTGGTTCATTTAGATCAACGAGAACCAAATTGTCATTATGTTAAGCCCTAAGGTGAAATGAAAGCAAATTTAGCAATTAGTGGTCTTGGTTTAATGGGCCATGCGAAAAACACGTCGCCAATTCTCTGCGTGCTAAATGAACTTCATGAATTAATGTTTAATACGTGCCTTCCAGCAGCAAACAACCGTGCAAGAAAAGAATTTAAGAAAGAACTCGCAAACTAAATGCACAAGATTGGACTTTGATTATCCAAGACAGGAGTAAAAGCAGAGAGAACAACGGGAACTGAAACCTATTAAAATTGTTCGTTATTCGCGTCGTTTTGGCGTTATGGAATTTAAAATAAATTAATACTTCCAAGGTGGATGAGGTTTATCACAACAGATGGCTCTCTTACCATGTTTCCCTGGGATAGCACAGAAAGCAGTCTCTTGTGAAAAATACGTGACAATAAATTAGGGTAATCAATGGCATTACGTCAGAGAGGCGGAAACACGCAAAGAATGTCGCGTTTACACGAAGCGTCATCGAGCGTCTGCACGAATGTGAAATCAAAACCACATTGGGGTTTATGCAGAGAAATATTATCATTTCAAGCATTTCACCAATCAGATTTGATTAATTTTAAAATATTACAAACAACAGTTTTTCTGCTTGCCATTGAGACTGCCCCTGAGAGCAGAAACGATCCCGTCATCACAGTTAGGTGCGCCGCTACCCAGATAATAGCTATTTATATTCCATTAAGCTTGATATGTGTTTAAGAACATGCCATAATTGCTCATGCTGTTCTATTGCAGGCATTGACAACAAACGCAACACAGCAGGAATAACTAAAAGAAAAACGACAGCCCTGGGTCAAGACATCCCGGTTCGTCATGAATGCAAGCAATAGCAGTTTGAACGACTCAACGGACGGCAACCCCACTCCCGAATCTGACCCAATGAATAGCCTATCCCACAAAATCATATCGTCAATAGCAATTCTGATTCTGATCATCCTGACGCTATTCGGCAATGGTCTTGTCATCGTGGCTTTCTATGCATTTAAGCGTATTCGAAAGAGCGTCACAAACTGGTTTATACTCAGCTTGGCAGTGAGTGACATGATGGTAGCTTTCATCACAGAACCAATCTGGCTTGCTGGCGAGATCACGACGTGGGCGTATCCACCAGAAATCGATGTGGCAACGTTTGCATTGGTTTGGAACATGATCGACATGTTATGTGCTATTTCATCAATCTCTAATCTTATGTTTATCTCCATTGATCGATTTTTTGCCATTAAACACCCTCTGATACACCACACCAAGATGACAACAGACAAATGCAAGTGGATTATCCTGCTTTCCTGGTTGCATGCTGTCGGCACTTCGTGTCTCTTTCTGATTGAACAGCCATGGAAATACGTAGTGATCTTCGTATTTGCATTTTTAATCCCACTTGTAGTCATACTATTTTGTTACGGGGGGATACTTGACGTGGTGGTCGCAAGATCTCGCTTAACGCAACGTCATGGGCGACGCCTTGCCGCTGAATACAAAACAGCTAAGAGTTTAGGCGTGGTGACTGGCGCTTTTGTTGCATGTTGGCTCCCTTTCTTCCTGACATCCCTTTTGTACCAATACTGTGATTCATGCCAAGTGGATATAGATAACATTCCAGCTATTGCTTTAGCTGTAAAGTGGCTTCACTACCTTAACAGTTGTTTAAATCCCATAATTTACGCTTTTCTCAATCCTACGTTTAAACTGGCCTTCAGGAACCTGATTAGAAGAATGTCCGGTAAGGGGTCGTTAAACTCCCCAGACGCTGAAACTTCGTTGGTGTCCTTCACGTACCGACGAAGAGACACTTACAACTCTCTAAAGAGAGACAGTGGCAAAAGCAAACCAGACAATGTGCCAAACGGCAGTGTGCCGTGTCAAATAAGTCCTCTTTTGAAACAAGAGGACAAAAAGGCTAATGGAACTGTTATTCATGACTCAATTAGCGATGATGGGAGCGTCGAGAGAGGTATTGAAACGCCCGAAGACAAAAATTCTGCAACTGGCAGTGATCAGTTCTGCCCTGCAACGCCTCCGCCATCCTATGAAGACGTTTATCAGTTGCAAAACTCTAATAACAATGATATATTACAAAGTGGTAGCAGTGATGTTCCAGAATTAACAATAGACGATACCGCAGGCATACAAGAGGCAACTGACAAACAGACTGAAAGAAGTGTGTCATTTTTGGACGAAGTCGAAGTATGCGGCGAAACGCGGTCGGATAAGTCAAAAGACAATCTCGACATGTTAGAGGGTCATTTCTCCACCTACCACGATGAAGTAAACAATCAAACTTTCTTACTTGTTGATGGAGTAACAATACCTGAGTCCGATATCCGGACCTCTGATGTTTGAAACGAAAGTGTGACTAAACTCATGCATGTCAATAGATGAGTTTACCTTACCACTTTGTAATCAGTCAAGGAATATCAGAAAGATCTGACATCAATGAAACTACAGTCGTTCAACATGGAATGGGACAAACGCTTTTGTAGAGACACACACCATTATCACAAAATATTCACCAATGCAGCTTTATAGCTTTTAAGTAAGATGTGCATGTGGACATGGAAAATGTTGGCTCTACCTTTTTTTCGCTAGAGATTGGTATGATTTAACTTACATACCAAGTATTTCAATTCAAAGGAACTACATCAGTTTTGCACAAATGTTCTTTCACATCGGAGGAAATTTCAAAATAAATAATAGTTTACTAGGTTCGAAAAATGCCTAAAAGGTAAGTTTATTAAACCAAAAAGATACATTTACATATTTCCTCTAGCAGTACTTTACATAAACATTCTGAAATACATCTGCGTGTTATAATCAGCGCTGCATTTTACGACTTCATTAGCTTGCGTGAAGGAAATAGCAGGGCTTTGCACGCAGGCTAAAATTCATATATCCTGGGGATGGTGATGGCATACAAAAACGTCATTAGGTATCCCGTATAACAAGTCCAGGCTTCGATGAAAACAAAATGCAAGGGTCTTTGGTAAAACAACAATCTACGGCACCCTGGTAAGCCAAAGCCTCAAGACGATCCGCGTTTTCAAACAGTTGTCATGTCCTGGCCAACGTTCAGGGTTGATTAGATCAGACGTTTAAAGGACATTCGTTCGCATTAGGCAGGATATTGCTTTTGTTCCTTAATAAACCATTTCCGAGTTGCCTTCTACCTCTGTTTCAAGACGAGTCTTGGTGCACAACCTTTCATATGGAAACAAGGTTTACTCACACGTCTTTTGCCTTGAAAATCAAACTCGTTTCCATAGGAAAGGTTGTGCACCAAGACTCGTCTTGAAACAGAGGAAAACAGCATTTGGGCAGCATTTCGGAATTGGGCTATTGGGTGATACTTCTAGATAGTTTTACGAGTTCGACCTTTATCTTTGAAAATGATATAATATATGCTGGTAGGCAGTCGACACTTATTTCTGATCTAAAATTAGGCTAAAAATGTTAACGAACCTTGCCAGGAAACCTCAAACTTCGATCATGTTTGACGATTATAGCAAAATCTGCTCTAAGCTTTCTTAAAATTAACCTGACAAACAGAATTCTACAGGTAGCAAAGAAATAGCTATTAAGCGTTGTTAAAATTTATTGTACAGTTAAAAAGGACGTTGAAAGGGGTTCGAATAGTCCAGTTTCGAGTTAACCAAGACCGCTGAATGAGACGACTAAAGACGCGTCTTTCGTCTTGACCTGAAGTAAAATATTCGCAAATAACAGTGACAACATGAAATATTAACGACTTTGTGCATTGTTTCATCTTACGGTTTACTGCTTTTCTTCTGATTGAGGCTGTGTGTTTAGCCTTTTTTTTAGCGGTCTTGCTTAACTTGAAAGTGAACTATTTCCATATATGTGCCACCTCTGTTCCAGCCAAAAACAATTGTTTTAACTTGAGTATCTAAAGTTATCTCAACGCTAGTTTACGATGATGGAAACTGAAAATCGAACTGTTTTCCAAAACAAAAATGTGCAATTATCTAAATTTTGCTGTCTTCGGTTGGTAGAATTTGTAAGAAAAAAACAGGACTTTAAGGGTGACTTCACTAAGTGATATGCATAAATTTTAGCGCTTAATTGTACACTGAGGATTCTGGACTTTGCAAAACAGTTGTACAATCTTGTCTTTTGAGAAACAACTATAAATTATGGTAGAAAATAAATATATATATATATATACATCTCCAAATAACACGGTGAACTTAATAGTTTACCTTATATTGCTTGAAAAAGTAATTCGTATTGGTAAAAGGACAAATAAGGCAATGGATATCTTGAAATTAGTTGAAAGTGCTTAGCGACTTCTTCAAACTACGGGGGTGGGTGGGGGAGGAGAGAGACTTTCATGCAAAATATGATGACGGACCGTGCCAACCAACTGATTTTTCTCTCTGAAAACTACTCGTTTAGTGTGAAACTTAACTTCAAAGCTTGCTCTTCGCTCGTACGCACCTCGATGGTTTTCCCGCGACAAAAGCCACACGTATCCGTTTTCATTTGCTCTCCATACTGGAATTTTTTGAAAACGCCGTTTTTGTTTTTTCGTGTGTACGGGAGAAAACGGAACTTTTCGAAAACGATGACGCATCAGTATTGCATCCAGTCCACCCGCGCGAAAGAAAATGGCACCACGTGGCTTCCCTTCTTATCTTGCGGGCTCATTTTACCGGTAAATGCGCATGCACCGTCAGCGGTATCTGCGGTTTCGGATCGTTTCAGCGTTTTCGTGTGGATGGGTGAAAACCATGTGAAAACGCTACGTGTGGACACGAATTTTTTTGAAAACGGAGAAAAAAAACTTGCCTTTTCAACCGAAATGAATACGTGTGGACGGAGCCTTGTTAACATATTCGAGCGAATATGGTAAACAAAGGTTTACCCGTTAACTTGGCAGATTGTTTTCTATTCCGTTTATGAAAATAACAGGTCTACCACGTGCTCTTCTTTAAAGACCTAACACTAATTTGCATGTATTGTTCTTCGAGAAAATAACTGCATTTAAACTTCCTTGGAGGCATAATTGCTTTGATTATCATATTTTGTAGCCACCTTCCCAACGGTGAATTCGAGTATCACAGTGACAGAGAACTATCGTCCTGGGATTGACCGGCTTCAGGTGTATCGATAAGTAAAACACCGCCATTATCTACTGGCCTGGCGACGAACGAATTCGTTCATATAAATGTTCTGCTGAATAACATGTCTTCTCTATGTGATACGCTGGAGTTTTTCATATCAGGAGCTCGGAAATTCTGGCTACCTTAAAAGCCTTCAATTGGTTGGCTTTCACCTGCAGGTAAGATCTAGGGCAACGTTATATGTGCTCTATATTGTCTAATTTTCTTAAAGTGACAGGCCCGTGTATTGGGGAAAAATATGAACTCAGAAAATTGACCTCGCTCCCAACGTGTGAGCATTGCACCAGTATCGCGGAGGGCACGGGTTCGAATCCCGATGGAGCCCTGAATTTCATACACCCCTCTGTAACAGACCTGGTGAAACCCGACCTGGTGGGTTTTTTTGCCCTCCCTGGTGGAATTTTAACCTCCCTGGTCCCTGACGGCTATATCAAAAGTCCCTGGTGAAGTTTTATTCTCCCTGGTGTATAATTTAGATTTCCCTGGTACCCGGTGGGGCTAGACTTTCTGACAGGAAAATAAAAGATGCGACTTTGTTCGCATCGATCTTGTTTCTCCGGAAACATTCACCGCTGGTAATTTTTGACATGTTTTTTTGTCACGAGTCGAATTTGACGTTTATTTGGGCTCGTCACGCATTCCTCGTCCAATCACGTCTTCTGATAGATCGGTGACCAACCTCGTCCCCAGGCCTTTTCTGCTTTGGCGGAGCGTGAGCGTGTGGTTTATGAATATTCAGATAGCAGTACAAGCTCATCTGAGTATGGAAAGCGAGACAAGAAACGAAAACATCACGAAATGGAAGATTCTTCAGATTCTGGCTCCGACACGGTAATCAAAAAGCACAAGAAGACTCAGAAGCACAAAAAGGTGAAAAAGACTCGAAAACACAAACATGTGCACAAGAAGACACACAGAGGAACACGCAGAGGGAGAAGAAACCGAGAACACGTCATTTTTACAGCCCTAGTGAGGAAGGACAGAAGTGACAGTCAAATTCCCGTAATTTTCTCATTGGAAAGTACTTCGACTTTTGCCGCCCTCAAACAGAAAGTATTAGAAGCTTGCGGTGTCGCGTCTCGTAAAGCTGTTCAATGTTTTTATGTTCAAAATGATCTCAGAGTCCAGTTGTGTGAAACCACGTGGGAGGCGTTCCTGCATTACTTAAAGGGACGCACGGATTATACAGTTTCATTAGAGTTGGAAATCGTTTCAAGCAAAGTGGATGCTTCCATTCAGTCCAAAGGCCCAAGCACACGTTTTCTCTCAGCGAACTTGCCACGTGGATCACAAACACCAAACACTTCGGTGTTAAAAATGATAGCTGAAAAGGAATGGAGCAGTGTGTTTATATACGGGCTTTCAAAAAATGCAAGGGAAGGAGCCATGAGAGAGCTAGTAACTGAGCATCTGAAGATAAGCCAGTGTAAACAATGCCCGACTTCACATTCCTCGAAAGTTGCTGTCGCAAAATGCCCAGAGGAGCTGCCTGGTGAACTCAAGAAACTCTTAACAGCATGTGAATTGAGAAAGTTTTTTGACAAGAGAGCTAAAGTGAGAAAAGTGTATGGATCAGCAGACTTGCTTCTAAACCCATTGTTTGCACAGTGCCCAATCTGTGCATCAGTTGTGTCACTTGGTCACTTCAATGACATCATTATTAAACAGGACAATTTATTTCAACACATCAAAAGTTGTCATGTGGATGACCCAGTGCGATCATGCTACAGAGGTATGTAAACAGTACTAGTTAATTTAGTGAAGCATATGACAGGTCCCGGGGATGTAAATCAATGAGAATAGAATAGAATACTTTATTACATGTTTTATTAAGACAAACATCTCAGCCAATAGGCTGAATTACGTTTATACAAAATACTAATAAAAATGAAAGATATGATAATAATGATATATACAATGACTAAATATAATTACAAAAGCAATAATCAATATAATCAATAATAATCAGCACCAATTAATTGATTAATATTGAAATCAATAAAAATTAAAGCCTTGGACTTTCATTGATTATGATTTGTTTTTATTGACTACTATTGATTTACATAGATTAGTATTGATCTTTAATGAAATCTCAAATCTCCGTAATTATTTTTTTGTTTCAATAATTAAACACCCAGTAAGTAAGGAGTCAGGGCAAGTATCAATTTTTATTGATTGGTTGAGCCAATCAATGTTAATCAGTGGATTATGATTGATTTTCATTGATTGATTCTGCTGGGGACAGGTATACCACATTTAAATGTATTTTATTCATTGTCTTGAAAACCCAAGCCAATCAAAAATTGCATAGAAATACATATTCTGGATTGATTATACTGTTCTCAGGATAGCACTTGTTATTCATCTCCAAGCAAAGTAATGCATGCTGTATCTCTCACAAAGTTAGAGGCTTATGGTCAGTAAAATTACCCTGCAATCAATGCCCTGTATACCATCAACATCTCACACTGTTCTCACTCATAACTTGATTTTTCTCAGTAAAATTACAAACACTGCATGTACTGTACACTTACAAAATTAATTAAGTCACAGAAGGTTTCAAATTTTTAATGTCAATTGGCTTTGGGCTTTTTGTTGAAAGCCAACAGCCACGATTAGGTTAGAAGCCTGCTAAGTTATATTCAAGTGGTTGCTATACTTTGAAGTATATAAACCACTATTGCATTTAAATTGCCTTAGACCCATGTGATTGTCTTGTGATAAAATCAGAACAAATTAACAAACAAAACAAAACATGAAATATAACTTGTAATACTTAATTAATGTAGGATCTCTGGAAATTTCAACCTAATAGACTCTTTCTGCCATGCTGTTTTAAACACTTTAAAATGTTACAAGGAATCTGTGGCTTATATAGTGCTTTTATGATACCCAGTATAATTTGTAGCTTGTGATGGCTGGTATTTATTTAAACATTATAAGCAAATGGCACTGAAATTTGCAAACTAAAATAATTAAGGAAGACGAAGACGAAGACGAAGCCCTGATGATTGGAAAGCAGATTTACATCGGGAGAATGAATTGTTGCCGTGGGTATGTGGAGAAACTTGGAAGCAACGAAACTGTACGTGACGAGCAAAAGGCCAATTTGAGAGCCATTCACATGGCTACGAAGTCGAGGCCAATGAAAGGCCTGAGGAATTTCCAGAAGAGGAAATACGGTACCCCGCCAACCATTATTGGTCAACACGCAGTGAGATGTGAACTAGACATCGCACCGGTACGAGAATGTATTTTCGTTGAAGTGGAAGCTAGGGAGGAGCTCGGTCCTAATGAAGGTGGTGCATGTGAGACTGATTTCGTCTTTGAAATTGGAGAAGTTCTTGTATTTCGTGGAACTGATGGATTACCCTTTAATCTTCTAAAGATTACCTCAAATGTATCAAGGGAGAGTATTGGACCACGATCTGTATTGCGGGGAGATTTTCTGGCTGAAACCTCCCGTAATGAAGAGAACATTATCTACACCATAGACCCCAACTGGAAAGGTGCTTCAATGGCATACGCACATATCTTGCGAGACAGCGATGACAATGCCATGGCTGTAAACCTGGATGAAACTGTAACAATCACTGAAACCAATTACAAGATGTCAGTGGAGACATATCATGAAATTCTAGAAATAGCTGAGGAATTTGAGGATTCCCTCAAACGATCATTGGTACCACTGCATGCAGAGGAACATGAAGAGAACAACCAGGAGAATGACGACGAAGAGGCAACCTTACAATCAGTTGAAGCAGAAAAAACTGTTAACTATGAAGATCGGAGGCAAAGACGAGGCAGAGCCAGCAGGTACAACACCATCATTGCCTGTCTCAGATGAACATTAACCTTCTCTCACGCGATATCCAGTTAGCAAATGGTGAGTTATCAGTGGCATGCTGATTACATACCACGTGATAGAAAATAAATCCAGGGATTGGAACAGTAGGTAAATTTAACTCGTTGCCTCAGATGACTTACACAGAACAGAACATAGCATTTTTAATAACATGCATGTTACCGGGTTACACCGTTTTGCAACGTACAATATCGTTAGATTTCATAAGTCATTTATCTCCCTGGTGAAAAAAAAAATGAATCAACCTAGTGGGTTTTTGTCCTCCCTGGTAGAATTTTTGTTGACTCCCTGGTGAAAAGTTAGGTTTCATCAGGTCTGTTACAGAGGGGTGTTTTCATAGCTCAGTTGGTAGAGCATTGCAACGGTATCTCGGAGGTCACGGGTTCGAATCCCGTTGAAGCCCAGTTTTTAGACTTCTTTATTCCAGTTGCTTAAATTGGAAATTCACTGCGAAGATCGTCACACTTTCATCTTCATCTGCAGTTCACATATCAGTTACTTCATACATTCTAAAATCAGTTTGACTGGTAATGATTCTCTCGCAAAAATCAATTAACTCAAGTTTTTTTTTCCAGACAAAACTGCGATATCTAAATCCACAATATATTTCCTAATCAGGCGTGATGAAATCATCAGTATACTGACGAATTATATACCACCTAAATATAATACAATTACGTGGCAAAGAACACATGAGAAATTCTATATAATACCTTGCTCACTGAAATCAAACAATTATGGAAATATGGATGTTGTGTTTTTATGCATGGCTTAACATTTGTACGTGGTTTACAAAAAGACATTATTTATTTCAACAGGTACTTCACATTTGGAAATATGTATCCAATTTACAAGCACATTTTCCAGTTTATTTTTGGTCTTATATTATTGAGTATGGTTTTATGGCAACTTGAAACAAAATTCTTTCCTGAAGATGAAACTACTTCAGTTGAGAAGTCACATATTTTGACGAATTCACAAAAAAGAAACGAAGAGGGATCAGGTAACTCCAGCAGACCTTGGCTTATCGTTTACTGGTCAACGTATTTTGGACAACATCTAAAAATACAGCTGACGTGGAAGACTGGAGAATGCCCTGTGTCCTGCGAAGTAACAAGTGACAGTTCAAGAGAAAGAGAAGCAAATGGTTTCATTGTACACGCCAGGGATGCACACGTGACACCGCCCAGCGAATCTGTTCCTTGGATCCTGTACACACAAGAGAATCCAGTCTACACGCCCGTGTTAAAAAATGCTAAATTTATGTCCAAATTCAAGTTGCTGAGCAGTTATCGCTTGGATTCGGACTTTCCGGATCCCACTTATACCATGCCTCAATTAACTGCGCAAGTTCCGTTTAAGGAAAAAACCGGGTTCATCATGGCTGCGTTCTCACATTGTGAAAAAGTACGAACTGAATACTTGAAACAATTAATGCAATTTGTGCTGGTTGATTCATATGGAGCCTGTCTTAAGACCAAGGATGATCTGGTTGGAAGATACGGTTTACTAAACGGCAAAAACTTTAAACAGCTTAAAACAGAACTTGCTAGAAAGTACAAGTTTACTCTTGTGTTCTTTAACCAAGACTGCGATTTCTTTGTAGACGATCAACTGACACATGCCTTGGATGCTGGTTCGGTTCCCGTGGTGATGGGCACGGACAAACTCGATGCGTTTCTGCCTGGTAATCTTCATCACGCCGTCATAAAAGTGCGCGATTTCAAGAGCCCAAAGCTTCTGGCTGAATACCTGAAAAATGTTACCAATAACGAGACTGAATATAACAAATATTTGGAGTGGAAGTCCAAAGGAATCGGCAATATTACTGGAACTGCTGTCGGGAACCATTGGAAGCCAAAGTATCCCTTGTATTGCCAAATGTGCGTGGCGCTTTCCGAAGGGCGAGTACACAATGAAGGTCTTCAAATTGACAACTGCACGGCGAGGACGTTTGAAGAATGGGGAATAACATCAGGGTCCAATTGCTTCCGTGTTTTAAATGGTGTTGAGATTTTGGGCTGGCCAGTGCTGTTTTACACGACTTTGTTACAAACTGGGTTTGCCGTTGAAACATGTTAGACAAGTAACACTGGAAAAAATCACCTGTTACCACTAACGCTATTTGATACTTGCGAGACATTTGTAATTAAGTATCACAAATCGATACAAACCTTCAATCCATCGCCTTCGTCCGTTATAAATTTGGCTTGATACTTTTAGGCTGTGTACGCAAATAACCACTCATAGGTATTTTACACATTAGGGAGCTTAAGCAAAGCACGACAGCAACGTCAACGAGAACGTCACTAATGAGTAGTACAATAGCTCTGCACGTGCGTTATATTCTTTGTACATTTCTTTGCCGTCCTCTGCAAAACAACGTGAAATGACCAATTTCGGAGTTCCTTTAGTGAACATGAACCAAGTTTTTCTGTTTGAAAATATATGCCGTCCGTATATTTTCTAAAAGAGCTACGTTTGGAAGCGATAGATGCATCGAATCCATCGAGGAAAATGTGAAATTCTTATACTGAGTAAAATTTAAATACATTTTCAACCAGGCGTCGTCCTTGCCGTCGCTGACTTCCGTTTCGTAAACGGTCTATGCCATAATTGGTAACCAAGCTTTTCGGAATGGACGCTGCTATATCTGCCTTAGTTTAGGCCTGGGCTAGCTAGGTCGGAACTGCTTATAATTTGGTGATTAATACATACTTACAAAATGTTCATTTTCACACTGGTTTGCTTGCGGTTGGCTTTTATTTGTTGGGTAGGGCAATACTATAAACTAAGAAAGTCATCTTTTATAATGAAGTTTTGTGGGGATTTGGCGGATCAGCCGGGTAGTGTAATAATAATAATAATGATAATAATAATAAATTTGTAATGGAGATGTTGGCATGTCAGAGGTTCCGGATTTGATTCTGGTCATTGACGAACAATGGGAATAAAATTCGATGATAGCCAAAATGTCGAAAAAATGGCATCAACCGTTTACGAAACGGACACGTGCGTCGCCGTCGTCGTTGCTTTAGCTCCCAATGTCAACATAATGACCCCTTGGCCTTCGGAAGTTTCCGGAACGACCTCGGGAACCTTCAGACGCCTTCGGAAATGACCGGGCGTCTTCGAAACCCTAATAAAAACTTGACAATTTGACTCGGAATAAATTGGCAGGTACCAGAAGATTTACACAAAAAATTGTTAGTCAACGTTCTCTCTAAGGAGTAAAAAGTGCCATATTTAACCTTGGAGGCCAGACGTTTCGGGCATAGCCCTTCATCAGTGGATGTCCGTTGATTTCAGTTAGAAAACTAGCTTGCGTCATGAAGCTAGATTTGAGTATAAAGGAACGCGCGCTAGAGATCAACGCGCGACGACCTAAATAAATCTAAATACATCTAAAGTCAGAGTTCATTCTGCGCGGCTGACTGGTACCCAGTTTGAAGATCAGGCGCATCTCCTGGTGTTTGCGTTGTTTGTTACCGTCGCAGAGCATGATTCCCCGTAATTGTACGTCTTGGAGGCCGCGTATGAAAATTAGGGCTGAAACACTCTGCGACAGGAAAAAGAAAAAAGACCAGAAGAAAAAAAAGGAAAAAGGAAAAAAGACCAGAAGATTTACTAAGAATGTACACCATGGAAAAAGGCTGTACATACAGGGGTGAGTGCAATGCAATTCGTGCATAAAAGAAGGTGTATACAATGTTTTTTTCAAGACTGTTTCAAACGCCAGTTTTCCTGAGCATGTCACTTGCGGCGTGTCTGTGATGAAGAGTTCTTGTTCGTATAAATACTTGTCATTCTTTCCATTAAGAACTTCTTGGAAATCCTAGAGATCAAAAAGGAAATACAAAATAACTGTGATAGAATTACACAGTCAAAAACCAAATTACAGTAGCCTGGATCACCAGATGTTACAGCCCAGCCCAGTCCAGTCCAGCCCAGCCCAGCCCAGCCCAGCCCTGCACAGCACAGCACAGCAAAGAACAACACAGCACAGTACAGAACAGCAAAAAACAGCACAGCAAAGCACAGTAGACTACAGCCGCACAACACAGCCAGTGCCGTAGGAGGCTAGAGGGTCTACGAGCATGCTCACTCATCCCCCCAAAAGAACCTCACTCCTGTGGTTTTTCAGAAAAGCGAAGTTGCTTTGAGAAAATTTCGAAATCTAGAAACTCTCAATGCTATCTTTAGCATTTATCAAGAGGTACTTCGTCAGACAGAAAAGCAAATTCCTTCAAAAAGAGAATGATTTCCCAAATGAACGTATTTTTTTTTTCATTTTGGGGTACGAACTAGAGGAGGCAACTGCCTCATCTTGCCTTGAATGCCACAAATTCCTTGTTTGTATACCGAGGCATTTGTATGCCACAAGTTACTGGTTTGTATGCCGAGGTTTTTGTATGCTAGAAATTACTGGTTTTATGCCCCCAAATCACTGGTTTGTATGCGGAGGTATTTATAAGCAACAAATTAAAGCAAAGCCTAGCAAAGCACAGCACATCACAGTGTTTGCCCGTCACTGGTAACTCGGCCGTTTGTGAAGGAAACCACATGCGGGTCACCCAGGGCTCGCAGTTGTTGTTGTTGTAGCCTTGTGGTCGATCGTGGAATAAGGATCGCTTTCATCGAGATCTTAATACTACTTGTGGCGTCTGTGTCGGCCAACAACAGCAAAACTGCACAGCACCCGCACAACACCATTCTCCACAACACGACACAAAACAAGCACAGCAGAGCACAAAAAAAGCACAAGTTTAAACCGACTGGCAGCACAGCAAAGCAGAGCACAAGAAATCAGTCAGCACAGCACAGAACAGCAAGTTTTCTACTGAAATTTAAAATTCTAAACAAGCGTTACACACTTAAAACAGAAATTCAAGAAAGAAAATTCTTATGACCTGTCAAACGTCCCAACTAAAGAGTTCAGGACCACTACTTTGAAAGGTGAAACTATCAAGCTGTTTTGGCGACTTGCAATACCCTCAGACCAAGCAGTTTTCTTTCACCTTCTTTCACATACCACTTTTGCCTGTTTTCTCTGCTAGAAACAGTCCTCTTTTCCTTAGTCAGCATATTAGGGACATTGTCTACAGAGTCTTGCAATAGCAATTAACAGACCTAAAGTAAATGACCTGGAATATGTTTGTAGCGTTTTCATGTTGACACATACCATCTATTGAAGTTGGGAAAGTATTGGTTTGCATAAGCAATTAGTAGGGCTGGGTTTTCTGAGATCCAAACTTCATCTAACTTGTTTGCCAAGCCAACTGCAATTAACTTTGCACAGCGCTCAGTCGACATCATTGGTATGTTGGATGTAGAGTAATTTGGCGAATCTTGAAACTCCTGCAAGAGATTAAAGCCTCAAGTTATTGGAAACAGTAACAGTACCAAATAAAAGCTGTTGGGCAGCGGCCTCTTATGCCTGTTGCCGTTAGAAGAAATGGTGGAAACGTTAAAGACAGGCACTACCTTCCCTAAGGCAGAGGCCTCTGATATTCAGACACCCATACACCTAAGACACGCTTCTCAAACACACACAGCCATATACAGTTCGCAAAGGCACACTCCTCTCCAAAGTAAGCAATAGCATAGACTGAACACAAGTAACAACATTGTAATTGTAGCGTATCTTTATAGTAAATTAATGTAGCGTAAGTTTTATAATTATAATTAGATTATTGTAATTCGTGATAAGTAGTGTATTGTAAGTAATGTATTTACGTATTGCTCTGTTGTGTATTGTATTATAAAACAAATGTTAAAAATAAAAAAAATTAAATTAAAAAAAAATAACATAGACTTTAGTTCGCGGTTAGAATGTCATTTTAAAATAATGTTATTCTCTACTTGCACAAATCCCATAATACACCTCTTTTACCCCCCAAAATTTTGCATAATCATTGTTTGCATTTCTCCTGGGACATGAAGATGTCCCAAGGGAAATCTAAAACAATGCCTATGCAAATGTTGGGGGGGGGGGGGTAGAAGCGGTGTATTTATTTATGGGATTGTGCAAGTAGAGAATTGGATTAAGTTAAAAGTGCGGACGCATGAATAGATTCAGCATGTCAAATTCAGATTCAAACTCGATGAAATATTAATATGTTGCAAATTAAACGTCGACGAGAACGAAACAGTCTCGTCAAGCAAATTTAAGTTTCCGTTTGGCCGTATAATAAACATCTTATTAACCGAGCTTAGTCGCTCACTGCGTTCAGTCTGTACTCACGACCTCTGTCAAGATTCTCCCATACAGACGTCCCGCTTGGTTAATAAGAGCTAAATACGTACCGGTAATATGACATAATTGCTTCTTACATTATTTTACAGTCATGGATTTTTTTTTGGCTCAGACATAGAGGGCAATTATGACTCAATAATGACAATACATGTAATATTCATTTATAATTATTATAATAATAATTATTAGAATACTTCTAATAATAATAATAATCAAAGGGGTCCTGTTTAAAATCAATAAAATTTGAATTGATTGATTGACTTACTGACTGACTGACTGATTGACTGACTGACTGACTGACTGATTGATTGATTGATTGCAAATTAAATACAACTGTCATATATATTTGATAAAAATAGTGATAAGTTCTCTGTGTAAACGTACATGTACCAGGGAAATCTTCTTTTCAAGTATTGGGTCTGTATAATAATTTCTCATTAGCCATAAAAGTTATGAATGCCCTACAGTTAAATGTAACAAGTAAATGCCAAATTGTCTTACAACGTTGACATTCTCAGTGAAAGAATAAAGAGAGATGTTCGACTTCACAGGTCCTGGCAGAACAGTCTGTACATGAATGTTGTGTTCAGCTAACTCCAGCCGTGCGGTGTCGAAGTAACCCTGGTAAAGTAATAACGGTGATAATTAGGGAGCACTGTGAGTTTTCTATGGCAAGGTGTGGCCGCCAAGCTAGACAGAGCTGAGGGAAGTACTTATTAATATAGAGGATTAAGTGAAACCTAAAAAACTTAGTTATTTCCTCACTATTAGCCATAAACTGCAACCAGTCCATTGAGCATGGAGCCAAAAAGGCATTTATTATTGTAAGTAATTTGCATGGCCATTTTTCCTCAAGTGCTTTATGTCAATTCACACGTCACTGCTGGGGCTGCTTATATTTTATCTACATTCATGTTCATTACCCATAAAAAACATACATTGTTGCTGCAGGCATCCATGAGATGCCTCCCTACGAAGTGCTATATATTACTGTAAGTGCTTTAGAAGCCCCCACTCTCTCCAGCCAGCGAATGTGAAAATACTGACAATTTCTTAATTGTAAGGAAACAAGTTTATGCTTTTAGTACTACAATGAAACAATATTGTCCTTGTTCTCTCTCGATTCCGATTTTATATTTGGCGAGAATGCACCGTGCCAATAATTGTGCCTCAATTTTGAATTGATATTAAAGAGTGATCTGTTTTGTAGCTGGGTAATTCCAGAAATATTTTTAGGTATTCACGGTTTTTTGGGTTTCACTGTGATAATTTTTACTCTAACATTTGCTGCTATAATTTGTGCAGAAACTGTGTTACAAACAGCACCAACACAAACTGTATATTTCTTTCATATATAGACTGTACCTAACTGATATACAACTTAAAATACACAAATACGAAAAATCAGACCATACCTGCAATGCATGTTTG
>OX393562.1:3407329-3459829 GCA_947652115.1 Blastomussa wellsi
TGCTGCTCACCATAACAAAACAAAGTCAAAATCACGAAGACTTGCTTGCACGAACTGGAAAAGTGCGAGCAAACCTGAAATTCTAAAAGCGGAAATTTCGTCATTGATTTTTCCTTTATTTAATTTTGAACGCAACTGTAAGGACAAATAACCATCGCGTGATAACCAAACGTTTTCAAATTATCTTAGATATGGGGCTCAGCTCTGATCTGGCGAGCTCTGCAATAATTCATCCACAAATATTAAACCTGTACTACAGAAATGCGACGTGAGGAAGGCGGTGCCATCTACACTGGGCAAAGTTTTGTTTTTAGTATTTATTTTTCAACATCAGCATCTTGCCATTGTTTTCTGGCATTGCCTGGTTAGGTTAGTGCCATTGCAACTAAGGTTGGACAACCTGGACCGTCACGCAATGCCTCTTGTTATTGAAGTGTTGCGTGACAACCCAAATGAAACACAAGCAATTAATCATACCACAACTTACAAAAGTGATTTACATGTCAAATTTATTATATCTTTAATCTTATAGCTTCCAAGACTACCACGATAACATCGGTACCATCCACATTGACGCCAACACCTTAAAAAACATATCTCACATCACACAACACGATGTTTATGACTTCGCGTCACCAATATATTTAAACCGATTTATTGTTCCTTATGTTCTTCTATATATTATTATTTGGGATGAAATTACAAAAAAGCGTAACAATGAGGCAAATTGCAAAAAGAATCAATAAAGTTCATTATAATCTTTGTTTTTGTTGCTGTCTGTTTTCGAATATCTTTGTTTCATATCTTGGGATAGCACCCTCACATTGCCTCCAATTTGAATCAAAGTATGACTTACTCTGGGAAGCGTTTCTCCAGCAACCACCATCTTCATTGCATGACTGTTTGAAGAAGAACGCAACCGCAGCCTTTTTTTTAAATTAGCAGCCTTCCAGATACCCATAAAGGAGTTCATGCATAAGACAGATTTCAGTGAAAGCGTGCAAAATGACCACGATACGAAATAAGCATATTCCCTTCTCTTGAAAAATTATCGGCAAATTGACATTTTCGCAGTATCACATATTCGCCCATATTCCAATATTCAGCTAGCAAAAATATTATGTACGATAAAGGGCCCTAGTCCGCCTCCGCCATTTTCAATGCCATGGAAATTATTGGAAATTTTATGGTGAAGCAAAATCTTATTGCACTGCTGTAAGTTCTGTTAAGCCTAGTTCCCACCAGCGACATAAGGATCATAAGCATAATCATAAACATAAACATAAGCTTCTTATGTTGTAGTGGGAACGGCTGCGCTAAAATCTTAAAGAACGGTATTCCAAGCTGGACGCCATCTTAAAATAAACCGACCCGAAAGTACTGGAGCTAGACGTTAATTGGCCAAAACACAATAACCCCGCTGCGTCATTATCTTTATGATTATGTCGCTATGATTTTCGCGTTCCCACTACAAATAAAAGCAACATAGTCATAGCCACAGACATAATCATAATCATAATCATAAGAAAATGATCGACCATTTTCTTATGATTATGTCGATCATAAGAACTCTTATGATTATGTTTCTGGACGTTCCCACTAAGACATAAGCGACATAACAGCATTATGTTCATGCTTATGATTATGATTGATCCTTATGTCGCTAGTGGGAACTACGCTTTACTGGAAGTGTTTAATTAATCACCTTTAGCAAGTTTCTCAGTGATCTCTTTTCGTTTCGACACGTACCGCGTAAAATATAATTTACTGAAATTCTCGCATGTAAACAAAAAACATCTTATTTTAATTATTTTCATTTCTACTGTAAGAATTATGTTTAATTTCTCTTTATAGGGTAAATAAGTAAATAAAGAATTGAATTGAAAACAAAGGCGTGGCTGAGTAGGACCCCTTAAATATAGCGAATTCCCCTGTAGACTCTGTGACCCTCTTCCGCAGTATTATTCTGTCAGCGGTCACCCCACATTATTAATATTCACTTTCATGTACTTAGCAAGAGCAGTTACCACTGTTATGTAAGTTATGTCTTCGGTTTGCTTGCGGTTAGTTTCACTCTATTTTAGGTTTGTTTGCCGTTAGTTTCACTCCATTTTGCTTGCGGTTAGCTTTCATTTGATGTTAGGGTAACTCTATATTAATTTATAGCACTGTTCGTTATATGTAGTTTAAATTTATTTACTGTAGTGCAGTGGTTAAGTATGCCTCGTAGGCCCGGGTTCGACGCTCAGACCCTGCATAGTTATTCGCTCTCTTTCGTCTTAAAAACGTTTGACTTCGAATTTTAGTTGAAGAAGAAAGGGGTCAGAGTCTACGGGGGAGTTACCCTAACATTATCAAAGAATCTGTTTAAAAAACTATACATCATTTAAAGCCTCCTTGGATAAATTAATCTCCCCTATTTCCGCTCCTTAACTATTCAAAAGCTTGACGTTAACTATTTATAATTCCCAAGTGTCCAATTGCTAGTTTCTCCTTAAACTGTCACGCAGTTGGTGATGAGAAAAAAGACAATCGTCAATTCTTGATGTACCACCAAATTCTCACAACTAGCATAAAAGAATTGTATGGCAAACACTAAGAAGAACCAATGTTTTGATATTCTTGAGCTGTCCCTATTCAGTGAGCCTTTTCCTTTCCTTTAATTTATTTTAAATTTGGGATATCTATTCGATCTTTAGCGTGCTGGCGTAATCTTCCTGCCTTTGTTGCCTGAACTCAGGTTTCACAGAAGTTCGCTTCAGTTGTCCATCCCTGGAAGAAAAGAAAGAAAAAAATGCATGGACGTGAACTTGCTCAAGAGAATCCGTCAGTACAGCACAGCATTTTATGGCAAACTCAGAAAGTAAAATATTATCCCAGTTTCGATTTAACCAAGACAGCTCAGTAAAACGACCAAAAGACGCGTCTATACAGTGTCAGTCGCGATTTGAAGTAAAATATTCACAAATATCTGTGAGAACATGAAATGTTAAGGCGATTTTGTACATTGTTTCATCTTACGCTTTAGGACGCTTTAGTCCAGTTCTGCACCCCCCCCTCCCCCCCTTTGTCACGTAACACTACGCTCTTTCCCGACAGCGTAGTATTGCGTCACAGAGAGAGGGGGGGGGGGGGCAGAACTGGACAACGTACGCTTCCATGCTTTTCTGTTGGTATTTGTGAATATTTTTCTTCAGATTGAGGCTAACCCTGTACAGTTGAGTATTTAGCCTTTAGCTCAAAGGCTTAAAAATAATCTGCCCGACTTTCATTTTTAGGGGGGGGCGGGAGTTCTTTTAGAAGTTTATCGTGTAAAAACAAACATACCATATAAGGTCAACAAGTCCTCCTTGCCGAGCGATTTCTGTCTTGACACGATTCGCGAACTGTGCAGCGCTCTCATTCTCCTGAAGATTTAAGGAAAACTTAGTGAATAAATAAGTGTTAAATACGTTCGGGGCCATGGCAACTGTCGTTAGGATAATAATTGTAAGGTGTTTACTTTTATACTTCGTGTTATCTATTTATTACCTGACGCGTCATTTTCGGAAGATACCACACATCACAGACTAGTGCCCAGTTCGTCAAGAGAAGGAAGAGATAAAGGGCAAATCCCTCGGCGCTTGAGTTCCAAAATGCATTGCCAAATGTAGGATCATACTATAACCAAAACAAAACACCAATGACAACAAACGAATTGGAAAAGAGCAGATCAGCAGATCTGAAGAAAAGAGTTTTAAGAAATACATTTTTAGACAAACGGGAGTCGTATCACATGATGTAACTGGTGCTGCAGCCGTGTTTTTGGCGCGAAAACACTTCGCGCCAAAAGGCTTAAAAAATGTTTTGATTAAATAAAAAACTGGCTAATGTCGAATTTTGGCAAAGCCCTTCGACGAAAATTTCAAAGCAAGTGCAAAACGCGACCTGTTTTGAGGTGTACAAAACAAACAAATTTTTGCAGCGTTAAGACTTGCCTTAATCGCTACAGGATAGATTTCTCCGCCGATCTCAAAACTGCCTTTCTTGAACATCATCACAGATGTGTTGTTAATGCATGTTCCTAAAAGCAACAGAGGTAATCATTAATGAAATCAATAGACCACTTTCGCTATATTTAAAAATTCAGCTTGATAGCATAATTATCTCTGCAAGTAATTATGCAATGCAATTGGAACTTTGCAAGCACATTGCACCCTAAGACATACACCTCTTGATACATATTTTGATGTTGCTATGGTAGCAATCTTGGTTCCAGTCTCTTTCCTCTGTAAATCAAATGTTACTCATTTGTGACTGTATAGGGCAAATGATTGATCCCATTTAAAGCGTGCGCACAATGTTTGCTCAACAACACACACACACTTCTGGCCCACTTTTTGCAATTGTTTCCTTATCGCTGAAAGTCGTTTTTCACACTAAACGAGGCTACATTTGGAGCCGAGTTTAGTGGAAAAACGGCTCTCAGCGATAAGGAAACAATTGCAAAAAGTGGGCCAGAACCAGTACTTTATACGTGTATAACAAATACAGGGATAATCATTCCTGTATATTAGAGATCTGGAACCGGATGTGTTGCCATAGCAACACCAAAATATAGACCATCTGATGTATTTCTTAAGCTATAAGGGGCAACTATCAAACCGATAGATTTTCTACCGCGCGCATCCAAAAACGAGCATGTAAATACGGAAATTCTCTAAATTCCAAATTTGGTTGTCTGTAGGGCCGCTTGTTTACAAAAATGCTATCGATCCGGGTATTTTCCTCGGACGGGCAAATTTCCCAATTGCATCACAACTCGACAGTTCACAACTATAAAAAAAGCATAAGCCCGTGTTGATAACATTGCCAGTGCAAAGGTCAAGGGCATCTAAACCTGGTCAAAAGTCGCAGGAGTTACTGGCGAAGCGATCATTGCTTTCACTATTCCCATCTCGCTCAAACTTATCAAATACAATAAGCAATAATAAAATATTGTTCTAAGACCATCTCTGATAAATTATTGGCTTGAAGTCTTGAATTAAGACTAACTAAACAAAAGCGACTTCTAGTGTTTGTGTTTTTAAACACGATTTTCTTCAATTTCCACCGTGTATAAATGCTTCCCAGATACAAATTTTAAACTACCTGCTCGCAAAATTTGGTCTTACTAATAGATTTTCCTGAAAAAATGACTGCCATGTGAAACAAAACAACTATATCCTCTCTGCCAACTTACACCGAAGGAAGCTCTAGAAAACGTTGACGAAAGTTGCGACTTTTGCCGCATGCATTTGTAACAAATAATGCGTAATAAGTCTAATCAGAATAGGAATTCGCCAAGATAGTAATTTGAGCATGCATGGAGGCGTTTTATCCAACTCGGAACTCCATGTAGAAAATTTACAAACTCAAAATGTTTGAAGCTAAAACAGTACTATCTGGCCTTACAAAATCTGTTATGGATTGGGGAGAGGGGTGTGACAAGTTGCGTTACTTTGATATTTAACCACATGTTTCTGTTATTGTTAATTTAACCAATCAAATCTGTTTTACGCGTGATCGCACAAGCATGTGCTCAAGGGTTCTAGCCCGGGAGTTGTAAACGTCGTTCGACTAGATGGAACTCCAATAAATCTTGATTGGTAATTCTCAAATACGCAGTTGCTGTTTCTTACAAGGGGAGGGGGGGGGTAAGTTTCTAAACAAACTGTGGTGCTGCGTCGGTGGGAAGTGTAACAAGATAATTTGGTTTTATCAACTGGGTTGATAATGTGAATTGGCCACCGTAAAGAGATTCGAGAGTTCACGTTTTGAGCGTGAGCCCTTCGTCGGAGCGAAGGGCTAAGGATCAAAATGTGTAACATATTTCGTGGTTGATCGGTATTTGTGGGGTGGGGTTAGCCACCTTAATTTCACTTCCCCTCTGAGTTGCAACTCAAACATTCCATATTGATGACGTAACCCTGTACGAAGTTTCACAACAGAAACAACGAGAAAGCTCAAAGCAGCAGGTAACAACATTCAGATTAGTATAACAGTCATCCAAATTACACGTACCCTCTGGAAATATTAATATTGGGTTTTTACTGGGATCTTCAACATGTTCTTTTAACCTAAGGGAGGTAAAATGACCCGTAATTATCAGTGTTAGTCCATTTTTTCCAGTAATAATTATTACTATTACTAACAGCAATTTTTTATCATTGTATAAGTTGGAGTGCCTAAGTGATGAAGTGACACAGTTTAAAGCGTTTCTTGGCAATTTGTTACCGGTATGTTTACTTTTCGAAAAGGCCAAAAACGAATGGTGTCAGATGGAGTAAAATCCACGTTTTGCCGCCTAAAGTTCGAAATCGGCAACCGAAAAGGGTTCTTAATTGCACACGGCCGTTTTGACGTCACTGTGACGTACGGACTATTACTCAGTAAGATGGGCATCAAGGCCTAGTGGAAAATTTCTGGCATCCTGATGTGTGCGTGCACACAAGCTGGCAATGGCCTGGTAGCCTCGTGTCAAAGTGGCCCATCCTGCCGAGCTTATCTCTGTTTCTGTAGCATTAAGTGGCTAGGAATATTTCCATTCCCTCTGGATGGGATGCTAGTCCATCGCAGGGTTACCCCCCAAGCACTACTTCGCCGGTAGCCATTTATACACCTGGGTGAATAGCCTGCGTGCAGCCGTCTCCTATTTCCTAAAGCGGAAATGGGAGACGGCTGCACGCAGGCTAGTGGGTGAAGAGAGGCACTGAGAGTAAAGTGTCTTGCCCAAGAACACAATGCAGTGCCCTGGCCAGAGCTCGAACTCGGACCATCCAATCCAGAGTCCAGCGCACTAGCCATTAGGCCACTGTGCCTCTCACAAATATCCACAGGTCCACCTATCAACCATCTGTAGGCATCTGCTTCTATCATCATTTCTATGCCATAACTTTTCCCAGTCTCTCTTGAAATTGGAGTAACATTTAAATGGTGTAGGTACATTTTTAAGCGGCAAAAAGTTGGATTGAACTTCTCTTTTTTACATAATTTAATTTCTTCCAGTCTTTTCGAAAAGTAAGCATAACATAACTATGATTAAAAGCTAAAAATATATTTACTTCATAGGCACCTGAAAACAAATTGATACACCCCACCCAGCCCTGTCCTAGTCCCTAGTTGGACATGTACTGTAGGTCTAACAATTTGGCACCGTTTCTAGTCCAAACTCTCTCCCCATCGCCCCAAATTCATCCAAACAGATAAAATTCAACCCAACGTATATACAAGTCTCTTTTCCCTTCCCTATAAGCCTGGCCCAAACGAGGAAGAGAGTTGATGGGACTTGGCTCTGATGAGAGTTTTCGTAAACTCTTGCCAACTCTCATCGCCGTTTGGCCCAGGCTTAAGTTTGACGAGCCCCTACGAAACATTGCAGCTACTGTACAACAAATTAGTGCATATGTCCAACGTACCTTCTGGTTACAATCAATCTGTCCTTCATTTCAGTTCTCTCAAACCAAATGTGATCTTGAGTCTTTGCGAGCGTCCTCTCTAGGAAACCAAACAACCCAGGCTGGCGCTGGCCAACCTAATGTCAAATGATTGCAAGAAGTGATCATCAGATTCGATTTTCAAATTCACTCAAGCAAATGGAAATTACAGAAGCTGATTCACGCCTCACCAGAGAATAGCACCTGTCACACATCAAAATCAGCACATCAATTGGTGTAGTATGGTTCGCCACACATATACCTCCGCCATGGGCCATATTCTCCCTAACAGAACAAGAAATACAAAGAGGTAATTCACAGCAGCAAATTTTTACATCGTACATCGTACAATCAGTAGATTTTTCAGCAGTACAAACTGTAATTGTTGCATGTTTGATTTACCCAAAGAGGGGCTCATGGAGCATTCCTTTAATTAAATTGCCATAAGATAATGACTTTATTACAGTGTCAAAGTCACAAGGATACGAAGAAAGCTACATGTAATTGTGGACACCTTAGTACAATTACATGATATGTGCAAGTGATAAAATATGGAAAAATTATTACAATAGGAAACCAAAACAAAATAATGCAATCAATCACACAATAAAATCGGTTATTAGTTGTTACAAAGAAACAGCCTTTGTAAGTATAAAAAAATAATTAAATTTGGTAGTTCTATCATGGGGCCCACAATGCAGTGAGATCTGTTTCCTTTGGTTGACAAAAGTGAAATGTTGTGCTATGACAAGAGAGGCCTTGGTTGTGATGCTCAAAATATTATTAGTAGTCCTCTGGCGGCGATATTCTAGCATATATAGTAAAAATTCAAACTTGAAATAAAATCAAAAGTTATTTTAATTCTCCTGCCAAATGCAGCAATTATTGGGAATGAAAAATTTATCTTTAAATTAATTTTCATGTCCACAATAAAGGAAGCTAAATTCACAGTTTGGGGTGTCCAACATTTGAAAAACAAATTAAAACAAAATCTACAGTACATACTTGTTATGAAATGTGATAACAGCAGAAACAGCCCTTGCAAAAATTCTGAACGAAACCAGCATACACTTAGTGTCAAGCCAGGTTCTGAAACTAAAATATTTAGAGCAAATTCATAATTAGAATTCTAAATAATTTAATATGTTTATACTGCCATACAGTCGACACCACAACACTGAGCAGTTTTCATAAACAAGCATCATACTACACATACAAATTATCAAGTAATTTGTGGGAGGCACGGTGGCCTAAAATAATGGTTAGTGCGCTGTGCTCCGGATTGGACAGCACTGCGCTGTGTTCTTGGGCACAACACTTTACTCTCAGTGCCTCTCTTCACCCTGGTGTATAAATGGGTACTGGCGAATTTACTGCTGGGGCGTAACCTGGCGTAACCCTTTGATGGACTAGCATCCCATCCAGGGGGGGGGGGGGGTGGGGGTAGAAGACCTTTTTACATGTAATTTGGTCAGGACAACAAAAACGGTACACACCATTTTACAAGACAAAATTTGCGGGTCGATAGTGTCAAAAAGCAGTTTACCGTGACTTTGGAAGCTGTGCAATGAAGATTCTTGATGAGATCAACAATGTCATAGCAAATAGAAATAAGATAAACCTAAAGGAAAGGAAAAATAATTAATTATCAAACTTCTTTCACTGACATTCACTGGCATCTTCATACAGCTGTATAAAGTGATTGCCTAGAAATACCTGTTGGGGCAGGGGCTAAAAAAGGGATGCAATTAACAAGATGACTAGCCAATCAGAAAGCTTCCGAGACTATTTACTGTAATACGTACCTCTTACAAAATTGTATTTGAGGTCTGTACTATAAAATACAGACAGGTGACATTTTACTTGTTGATTTATGGACTATTCTTTATGGCTGATTCAAATAAAATGAGTACATGTAAAAACTGAAATTTTGAAAGACAATAAGGATCTTTCCTCAAAGTATGGATCAAGACAACAAGGTTAGTAACTAAAAATGATTGTTTTTTGTTAGTAGTAAATCCCTCGCTTTGGAGCAAGGAAGCATTTAAAGTTGATTATACAAGAAATGGAGGCCATACTGTTGAGTTCTGTGCATAAAATTGAGCAATTACAGCAACAACTATCTATTTTTAATATACGGTAATATAATAAACTACTTTTCCCATTTTTATACCCGATTCACACCAAAGCTTAAACACGTTTAAAAGCTGTTTAGTTAAACATGGTTTAAAATTGTTTTGTTCACAAAAATAACCAACTGATGATTGTTGACTTCAAATTTGGCACGATGAAAGAACACATTAGAACTTACTTGAATCCCATGTAAAATTCAGTCTTCTGTTGCTTATTTTCATTTTGTCTAACCTGGTTTAACTAAACAAGTTTTGTTGGTGTGAATGGGGTATAAGACTTCAAAGTTACAGTTACAGCACTGAATTTTGACATGTTTGTGAAAAGGATTTTACAACATTTTGTTGGCTTCTCTTGCAGCAGGCCAATCAAACATGGGAACTGTTGAGGGTGGCAATGAGAATTTCACAAGTCTCAACCTTAACACAAATGACAAGTTGGTGCATTTTGGCTGGCCATTTGACAAACGAAGTTGCTGAAAGAATGCCAAGAAGTTAACAAAAACTAATCAAAAAATAATTATCCCAGGTATACAAAGAACTGTATGCTTACCTCATAGGGAACAAGATAACATATCTCACAAAAAAGCCTAACATCCACATAATTGTCAGCTTGACACTACAAAGCAAATACAGGTCTGTGAATCAAGTTGATTGCCAACATAAATTTCCTTTGAGTTCGCAGCTAAAATATTCATCTCCCACATCAGCCACTGGCTGCCTTTAATTTAACCTACTACAACTATTTCACTTAGCTTTTCTACTAACAGTAATGTTTTTGCAAGATGCGAGTTGTTGAGAGTTGGCTCACAGCTTAAAAAAGTGATGTTTTGCTGACAAAGTTTTACAGACTTACAGACGGGCAACTTTTTGTAAGTAAAAATGATTAAACCTGAATGAAAGTTGAGTAAAATAATCACAGATCACAAAAATTAAGTAAATTCAAATGTTAACACGAGTCACATGTTTTGGTATCATAAATAAAATTATGGTGGATTCTTGTTTACGAGACAAGAAAAACTATGAACATCTGTGAGCCGGTTGTAGGTTGGAACACTTGAATGGTTTCCTTCTGTTTTTCTACAGCTTTGCAAGTGAAAAATGGTGATCACGCAGTTCAGTGAAATGTACCACATGATGCACGTTCAATCACCGTGAAGAGAGGGCGAAAAAACTCTGGAAAGAGTAGTATGTGGAACGCACTGATGTACTGAAAATTAACAGTTTTTAGCAATATGGGCATTGAATTGCAATTTTGTGAGCATTTAAATAAATCTAAACTCAAAACAGTTAAAAGATACCTTGCAAGCTTAAATTTTGTCCTCCAATCCTTATACAAGAGTGGCTGGAACCTTAAGCGTAAAAGAAATTTTGGGATGCCCAATTCCCAGCAAAAAGCCAGTCGAGATTGAAACACTTTTATGACCAACCTTAACATAGAAACTGAAAAAGTGTCAGGGAACAGTCTTGTATTGTTAAGTTTCTAACAACCCTCGCAACACTTAGAACTAGTAACAAGTTAGTAAGAGCATCCGACTAGATCACGGAGGGTCGTGGGTTAAAATTCCATCTGGGATTCGGACTTTTTCCAAGTTTCCCTTGGTGCATTTCTATGTTGATGTATTTCTTTCACTGTCTTGGAGGTTGTTTGGTCGCATCTTTGATATGCTTTAATGTGACTGTGAGATGCAGTTACGAGCTAGATGTGCCATTCACCATTTGACTGAATAAACACGTGAAGCAGCAATCTCCAGTCAAGACCCACATTTGACCCTTGCTCACCATAGAGTCTCCAGTAGCTCAGTGGTTAGAGCATCTGACTAGATCACGGAGGGTCATGGGTTGAAATCCCATCTGGGACTCAGATTTTCACTGAGTTTCCCTTGATGCCATTTCTATGTTGATGTATTTCTTTCAATCTTGGAATTTAAAATGTGAAAATTATTCTGATTAGTCTTCAAGCAAAAACTGTTTACCTGATATAGTGGTAGTTCTCATTTGTCCTAGTGAGAAGATTCCAAGATTCTAATTCTAAACAAATTGAAATTAATATTAATTAAACTTTTCAAACTATGTCTTTAGGAACCACAGAGCCAGGGTTTGGAGGATGGGGGTGGGGTGGGTGGTGGTTGTTATTTTCATCGTGACACGTACATGTGAGGTTTGGTTCACAAACAGAAAAAGTCAGGCATTTCCAGCTCATGCTTTTTAGAAGTTGCAGATAAATCTGAGGGGCTACGTACTACAGTGGACTCTATTAGAAGGCACTGGCCAATAGGGAATGAAAGAGTATATGACAGGATAAGGGTTTGCACCTCTATCAGGGCATAGTCTCCTCCACCCTATCCCCTGAGGATACAACAACAACTACAACAACAATCTCTTTATTTGTGCCCAGAAATAAGTACATACCTTCGGCAGAGAAGCACTTGGTAACTTCATCATCTATAATAGCCTACACAAAGAAATAATATAGAAGAGGCTCCAAGCTCAAATCTGATTCTCTTCACATTGCATTTGTCATTGTATCTTTGGTCTGCATGCGAGCCTAGTGGCCCACCCATCAGGCCAGAGCTTATTCCAGTTTCTGTGGCATGCAGTAACTAGGAACTACTTATTTATAATCCTCACCCCCCCCCCCCCCTCCCCTCCGCCACAGTAAAGAAATAAATATGCACTTGGGCATTAACAGAGAAACTAGTTATGAAAATTAAGTTTCTTTCCTGAAAACACAACGAATTTGCAGTGCTTCAAAGACAGTCTCTATGATGACATTTCTTGCATTTTGAGATCACACTCAGTGGAAAATTTTCTTGCATAGACCATAAACAAACAGAAACCTTGCAGTCAACCTCACTAGAAGTCAATGCAAGCCAGTGCATTACTGTGGCCATAACCTGCAATCAGGCGAATTTTTTGACTTTTTTTTTCAAATGACAAAGAAGAAAAAATTACGCCTGATATATTTATTGAACAGGTCACCATCCGCCTCCTAAGTCAGCTGTCAAAACCACTACAGTTAATTGGCTTTAATTTCGTGACTCGGATTTCAACCAGGTGCGAAAATTCTCTGCAGAATAATTTGTTGGACATGCAACAACTATATTAAAACTTAATCGCGTAAAAATGAAAAGTTGTTTGGAAGAAGGTTGAACTGGTGTTCGCGGCGTTATTTCAGTATCTAAAATGAATTATTTCTAAATCAACATTCAAGTGAGCTTATAACGTAAAAATTTTTTCTAACACCTTTGAAATTATTTGAAAAACCCGCTGGGCTAAACACCAAAACATCTCCACGCAAACAAATTACGCGTCTTGTAAGCGTTTAAAAACGCTCTCTATGCTCGGCCTTTTGAGAATTATGCCACAAATTTGTCAGGGTTTCAGCTAAATTGTTACAATCATTCGAACTTGTAAACCTGTAAACATGCTTTGTGTCGACTGGAAGCCTCATTTAAACAAGACAGCCAATGAGAACACAAGCACGCCATAAGTATTGTTTCTCGACAAATCAGATAAAAAGCCAAAATCTGGCTTTTTTACATGAGATTGGACAAGCAAATGTATCATGCCCTCCTTCCCGAAGATGATAAGTAGGGAGGGAGGGCATGATCGCAGGTTACGGTGGCCAAAACACTACTGACAGGCTTGTGTTAGGAAGCCCCAAAGGTAAAAGAAGCCTGAGTAAAACAGTACAAATCATGCTTCAAAGACAAGTGAACCATAGAGGGTTGAGCGGAAGTGGGAGGCTGGAAACGATCACTGAAAACAAGAGGTTTCCAGCCAAAACAGGAGGGTTGGAATCTCTGTGCAGAATAAATAAAAAAATAAAAAATCTCTAGATATAGGTTAGGACTTATGTATTTAATTACCTCAACCCCGTTAACACAGAATCCAATAGTATCACCCAAATGGAATTCTCGCTGGAAGGTTCCAAATGATCTGTTCCTTGGGAGGTTAGCCTTTGCTGGCATTGATGGTGTTTTGTCAATGACTAGAAAAAAAAACATAAGAACATCTGTCTTTGCTATTTGTACAGAAATCAATATTTTTATCTTGATTTTGTACACAAAACAACATATTTGTGTGCCCAGGGGTAGGGAATAGAACGCTAAAGATTAACAAATGACAAATACCTGGGGGTATGCCCCCAGTGGCATGGTAACAGTCAGAATTGAACCATGCATATAAGTGCAAACTAAAAAGCAAAGAATTAGTTATAAATTCGTTAAGATGTACGTGCAAGAGATCTTATTGCGTTATCACGATATATACAAACGTTACTTTACTTGATCTAAATCCTTGCTTTGACTGAATAGTCTTCCGTCCAAACTAAGAAGAAAAAGCAAATCAGACATTGTTTAGACGCAGATTTATTAAAAACAACAGACGGCGAGCGGACTTAAACAAATTAAATAGTTTCAGCTGTATATCAAACACAACAGCCTCGTCCTGATTGCATGTAACGACAGGGAGAAAACTTTGCGGCAGCAAAAACACAAAGCTTTAGTAGCGTATTTAAATATGGGACAGTCGCTGGTGCACAGCCGGTCCTGTAATTAATTATATAAGCACTGAACAAAATTATTATAAAATCTCCGATTCAAACGACTTGCAATAACGCCACAGAAACTTACCTCGAAAACTTTATACAAAGTAGCTAAATACAGATTCCTGATCCCAAACGAAAACCCAAGAGACGCAGGAATGGCCATAAAAAGTAGTATGAATGTCAAATAGCACGCCAAAAAAATCAACCAGATCGCCATTTTGATTTCTCCACTGTTGATCGAAAACCGCTGACAAGATACCTGTTTTGCGTTCGATTACCCACAATTCTTAAGGTGGCTCATCTCAGTTTTTCAGAACCACACCAACCCAGCTTTAAAAAGCTAATACTTCAACGTCTTTGATATGGGAGCATCATCATCATCATTTTGTCCTTTTCCCTTTAAGGGAAATGGGGCCTTGAAAATTATGTATTCATCTTCTGGAGTTTGGCAAGTCGTTGTACTACTCCCGAGATAACACTCATTGATTCGAGAATTTAAGGTTTCCGTAATCCGTTCCTTTTTACAAGAAGGGGTGATTGGCCCCAAGCTCAACCTACTACTAGTAGGAACGGTGGGTTACTCTCTGTCCGTGCTCTACCTCTTGACCGATCCGGCAAGGTTGAACCTGCCAGGGACCAAGGTCCCAGCCGGCATAGCTCTAAAGGTCACTGAGCCTCACAAGCTTCACCACCACGTCAAGGTGATAACCCACGGTGAAGAATATGGGAGCAACCATGTAAAAACTAGTCGATAGATTTTTAAAATCTCTAGATCGAAAGTATAACATGTTATGCGCTTTCCCAGAAAATTTCAAAGGCATTGAACTAGAGCGCGAAATAATTATAAAAATATAGGGTACCTTTGCATTTGTTACGGAAAGTTTCGTTATCAGATTTTTTGTTGACAGCTGGTTTATTTCCTAAGTTTCCCTTTTGTCTATATTCTGAGCCGCCAGTCAGGCCAGCCCAGCGCTTAAAATTCCAGGGGGCTTAACGTCAACAAAGGTATCACCATACTGCCCTGGCACCTGGCTTTCAGCGCGTACAAAGTTGGACACCAATGATGCCAACCCAAAGGGGAGGTGGGGTGGGTGGAAAAGCTTAATTTTTAGTCTGAAAAGTGTTTTATTTTTCTTGGCAGGAAGGTCTACATGGTCCCTGGGGCCAGGGTTAAGCACAACCAGTGAAAGCCTGCCACTCACAAGAAAGGTGGGTGTGCATGCTACCTGGTGACAGGTTGCCTGAGATTGATTGATTGGAAAAGCCTCTGTTTTTTGCTGGAAAATTCCCAGGCCGGCCTGTGTGACTTTGACACGGTTCTCATAAATCCAGTCATATATAGATATCGTTCCAATTAAGGCAGTGCAAAAAAAAAAAGGAAATAACGCCCAAAATTACCCAAAAGAGTTTTTAAAAAATGAAAATCGGATTCCGGGGAGAAATTACCCGGCCCCCAAGCCTGATCGAGAGTAATTCCTTAGTCTTAGATCCAAATCTCCACTCCGGGGAGGAATTATTCGGCCCCCAAGCCAGTTGTAGAATAATCCCTATGAGCGAGACTCGAACCCTCGACCTCTTGTGACGTTTCTGTCCTCATTGCGCGCCACGATGACCGCTAGGCCACCTCGATCTGTAATCCCTTGGGGATATTAGCATAAAAAGTCAGTGTGTTGAGTTTGCAAATTAGGGGTTGTCACTGAGAATGCGTACTCTGTTAGAACAGTTAAAATGGGTTAAAAAACAGCAAGGTGGGATTAATGTTTCGCAGGAATCTAGACCTTGAAAATAACTCAAATTCAGGGTTCTTAAGCCTCCGTTAATTGTTTCAAGCCTGTCAAACTGCACATACCACAAGTCTTGGCCATTGTCCGAGATCGAAACACATTTGACTCAGATCATTGCTCATTGACCTAACCAGAGTATGGCCGGAGGCCCTGCAATTTTTTTGGTTTAGGGTCCTTTGTTCTCGTTTTGTGTGGTTTCGTTATTTTCGATTAGTGTTGTTTTGTCGGCCATTTTTGTCCTTCGAAGCTTCTTGTTCGGTGGTCAACTCAACTTTTGTTTGACGTCAAAACGGGAATAGACCCTCACCCCTGTCTCGGTCATGGAACAAATGATACACAGTTTTTCTTAACTCTTCAATAATGCTATAAATAGTCAGAATTTGGTAAAAAGGAGAAACGAAATGTGCAATGCATTTGGAAGTGGTGCAAAGGTTTATTTTAGCAAAAACATCATTTGGGGTTAGGTGCACTTTAATAGATCGGAGGCTCAAGCTGTACCCTTTTCAGTCTGCTGTATAGTTTATAGTAGTTTTTCATCCCCAGCAGAATTCTGTCATTGGAATAGAAGGTTCAACTATGGAATCTCTCATAGATAAGGCAGTAACTTCATTGAAAGCAATTTTTGTGAGGGTATTTTCACAAATTATTTTAAAAGAACCTTACCACCAAAGAAATAATATTGGAGCTCCGCTTTTAGGCTTGGCTAAATCTATATATTATGGGAAAGAAAATGAAACCCATGAGTTGATTTTCTCATGACTAGCGGTATTGCTCATGGGCGCGTACGCACGACGACGGAGTTGCGGAACATGGCGGCCAAAAATAGCCATGCCTTGTCAACACCTTGTCAGCCTTATCAGCTTACATCTTTTTCTAGGACATCCATGTTATGGTCAATTGACAGTTGTCAAATCGAGGTATGCGCTGGCCAGTATCACATGACCAGATCGCGGGCTCAGGTTAGAACTCATCGAGGTAACGTGTTTTTTTAAGTTGACCGCTGCCAGGTATTGGTTTTCTTCATTGATCGCGGGCTCAGGTCCGATTTTTTTTTTTCTTATGGTAGCATAAACTTTTTATGGTCATTCTTAGTGGAAATTCTGCAATTCGAGATGACGTTTTTAATTATTATTTATTTCAGAGAAATTATAAAAGAACCAGCAAAAATACGGAGCTCCGCTTTTAGGCTTGGCTAAATCTATATATTACTAAAACGTGAATATCTCTGGGACGAAAGAATATATCACAAAAATGAAAACACCATTCCTCATTTTGATTTTGACTTCATAGGCAGTTTAAACGCCCGTTCTCGTCATCCCCTTACACCCCTCCCCTAAATTTTCGCTCACCTTTGTTTGTGGTGATTGCCAACTAATCGAATGCGGCTAATTCGGAAGGCTACATCGGATCAGAGGTTGTCCTCGCTATCTCAATGTGATATATCGTTATAAATAAACACAAGGAAATAGCCTTAAATTAGGTCCACATTTCTGAGTTTCCTCAGTTGCATCAAAAGTCAGTATAACTTCAGTGAGAAAGCTATCCACAGGCAAATTAATTTTACATAGCTTCAGGATTTCGCTTTATTGACAAAAATTGTACTTGGAGATGTATACACGTGATATTCAAAAGGCAACTCTTTCATCGTGGGTTGACCTTCCGTCAACACGTACGTAGTCAACGATGACCGCGAAAATGCTCTCCAGAGTGGATATTTTTGAAAACGACGTTTACATGTTTCCATGTTAATGACTTGCCAGTTTGAGCATGCGCATGAACCCGACTTTCAGCAGGTCATTAGGGATTCTTTGGAACGCTTTGTTAAACTAGAATGCATCCATTTCAGGCAATTATCAGGTGCCTGTTTTGTATGCGGAGCTTTGCGGTGCAAGGGTTGTTAGGCCCTCAAATAAACCAGGAGCGCGAACGAGAAATACGGCGAAAAAGAAAGGAAAGTTTGAATTAACTGGTCCTTGCATGAGGGTGCAAAATTTTAGCGTGCAGCTTCAGTCAACACATAGGCTTGGCCAGTAAACAGCAAAAAGGGAAGTTATTCAGTTAAATTTGTGCGATTTAACGACTTCTTAGAGCTGCAGATGGTATCATTTGCAATTAAACAGTTTTAAAATTATTTACCATGAAATGTCAGGGAGAACGCAGGATTGTACCCTGCGAAATCGCAGAGTGCCCATTTCCTCTGGTCGCTGAGCTTGTCACGACCCGGGAGTCCGGAGACTCCAGAACAGGATAAGAGCGCTGATCAAAACTATTCAAGGGTAATTTAGTGACTTAAAATTCATATTAATTTAAATGTAAAAAATATTGTTATTCGTCCAACCGGGCATACAAGTCAGTTCATCTTTTGTCACACCCTCATGTCAGAATACTTGGTCATATTCAGCGCAGCAAGCAGTCCCCAAATGAAATCCCTTTTTGTAATCATTACATACGCATAATTTAATTTATCGAGTACAAGCCCCATTACACGCACGGCACTGCCCACAAAAGGAATTTTCACCCGTTGCGATGCTTACGTACGTTGTTAGCGGCATTGCGGGAGAACACCTACACTTCACGTCCGTTAAATTCCGTGCTCATGCTGTTATGCTAGAATTAGCAGCCATAATTGATTTACCTGGAATTCTTTAGACCATCGCCTGTCTTACTTTAGTGACAAAATAAGCCGGCGCATAATTATTTTGGACGATTTAATGACAGATCAAAATGCAAGGCATTAATCAACTGAACTACCTGAATCAGAAAGTATTTTTACTCACGAAGTGGGGCTATTAAGACTTTTTCTACAACAAACTCAAGAATTAATTATGAGTGGAAATGAAACTTTATAAAATACACAACACGCAGATGGTGAGGTCATTCTAGATCTCCGAGAAAAAAACCCTCCTAATCTGGTCAACAGAAGCAAGTTCGCGTGTTGCTTTACAAATTAAAGCAATTTATCAAACCTGCAAAATGCAGCCACACCTAAGAGCTAAAAAGAATTAAAACTTTGACAAATATCAGTCACAAAGAATTATAAATTGCTCTGCGGCAAGATTCACAGCGTGAATTAGGTGTGCCATTAGAATAGTCCAAAATAAATTTCGACCGTGTTGTGACGTAAATATGACGCAAGTTCTCTTCCTGAACGGAAATTGGATGCAATCATTTTAATCAGCGGTAATCGGGAAGATATTTTAGTAATTGTTTTTTATTGATGTTGAGCTTCATCTATTTTTGGCATCCACTAAAACTTTTTGTAAATCATTTTTGTGCCAAGAAAAGAGAATTCAAAACACAGGAAGTTGTTGAGGAAATTCGTATTTTCTTTTACGAGGCAGTATAAGATTACTTAATCGTCCCATATTCTGGCCAAAGGGCTGAAATATTTGTCCCTCTCGTGCAAGCGGTGTATTAAAATAAATACTCTTTTCGATAGCTCTGGTTTATTACTAATGCATTATCGTATATTTATTTATTTGCTTAATTGTAAATTGTAAATAATTGTAATTAATTGTAATTAATTGTAAATAAAGCGGCAAGTTCTGCCTCAAATCGCACACCATATCTGAAACAAGTCATTTTAACTCAGCGGGGTAGAGGTTAGTCTTGTCACTTTAAAATATTTTTGTCAGTGAAACGGAATGCCGAGTTTTCAAAATAACAGTTCGCAATATACCAATGAGACTCAAATCCCATTTAAACACAATTTGACTACGAGTCCGAGTTTTCTACGAGTCAATAGTCAACGAGGGGCAGTCGACTTGACTACTGACTACATGTATCGCTCAGAAAGCGCACGAAGGCGAGTAGTCTAATTGTTTACGGACTGCCAGTTTATATACCGTATATTTTCTCGACTAAACGCAGGGTCAGGCTTCGAGATGGAGTTGAAAATAAACCCCTGAAGTATTAATTACATGTATAATAAGCTGCCTGTATAAAGGAACGATTTATGTCTGTAAAAAATAATGAATAATAAACGCCGGGATAAACCAGGCCACATTTGAAGTAAACCCCCGAGACGATTAATCGAGATTAATCGAGAAAAACCAAAGAGCGATGCACGCACAAACGTCTTCTATCAGCGAATAGAAAACAGTGCAGAACCAACCAGATTAACAGATTTCCAATTGTGTACACTAGAGTTCCTACTAATAAAAGTTATTGCGAGAGTCGCACAAAAAACAAGCGCAGGGTAACGTAACTCATTTATCACTGCCAACCCCAAACTCCTCTTTCTAAAACATGAAGGAACGAGGAGTTTTGCTACTTCCTCGGAACAGAATGCAAGTCCCTCACGTATTAAGCCCGGTATTTTGAAAAAAAACTTCTGGGAATACACTTGCACCCATCCATTAGCCAATTCCCTCGGATTCTCCGGGAGTATCCCAAATGCAAACCGGATAAACCGTACACGGTCACAAAATTTCCCAGATACGAAGAACAGTGATTAAAAATGTGTTTTTACTCTTATTTTGGCATTTTTGTATTCGGGGGGTGGGGGGGGGGAGTGAAAATTTTAAAGAACTTTTGGTGGATGAATCGCGGAAGCTTTATCTTTTTCCCTCCGTTCATGAGGTTGTAAAGATAAATCTTGACACAAAAAGTGGGTACTCACCAGGGTTTCGACTTTTTTAGTTTGGCAACTCAGAGCGGGACTGTGAGGATAAAGTGTCTTGTCTGTCTTGACTGAGGATCCGGAGTCACACGCGCCCAGCAAATGCAAAGCACTTTCCATCGCGAGCACTGCAGCCTTCAGACAAACTATGGTAAACTTGTGAAATTAGCGACTTTCTCTGGCTATTAAATTTCCCTGTTATAGGTATGAAATTCTTCGTATGCGAGTGCTCTTTGCTGTAGCACAAGAAATTCAGGCAAGCACAAAGAACGAAGGATAACTTTCTTTGAATAAAAAAGCTGTCCAGTGTTAGTTGCGCAACTTAGACAATTATCCAAAAACTACCAATCGTGGAACAGGTCCTCTTAACCTTACTCTAAAGCCTGTTTATATGGAAGACAGTTGTCCCTCGTAGGAGGGTTGCCTCAGGTGAGAGAACGTTTGATACCGCATCCTTTATAAATAGCAGCGAACAGTTTATAGTAAAGCAAAGTCGGCCCGGGGGAGAGGGTGACCCTGGGTGGAGGGTCAATCGTTTTGAAAGTAGGGTGACGCTGGGAGTGGGGGGGGGGGGGGGGGAGTCGACGTTTTCTTATATAAACAGTTGTCTCGCCTACCGAAGCAACACAGTTACGGCATACCGACCGTAACGTAATTGCCCGACAGTAATGAAATGGGAGAAAGGAAAAATTGGCGACTCACTCACAACAAGTGCGATTTGCCCACTTAGAATTATTTACGTTTTAGACGAGGCTACTGTTTCCATTGTTGCGTAATTTAATGTGCGCGAATTCACGCCAACAAATTAAGAAAATTTAACCACGTTAAGTTTTTCTCGCAGATATTCAGTCGTCATAAACCTTTTAAATTTAAATTTACCGAGAAAACCCTTTTGGCGATGCGGCTTGAATATCACCCATGAAGTTTTAAAATATCTCATCTTCAGCACTTGTTGACGTTCCTATGAAATTTTAGCACGTTTTGCGTAAAAAATATAATAATACTAATCCCCTCAGACGCGTTTTCAGCAAGGACTGTTTGAGCTTTCACGGTGTATCAAAGGTGTAAAAACAAACGAGATCATAGAATTGCGATAGATTCTTTGTTTTGTTTATTTACAAAAAAGAGGCGTACCCCAAAAATCCATTAAGCAATTGAATACCTCAGATCCCCATATCACCGGCCCCAGCCGGCAGGAAGTGACTCCATGGGCAATTTTCCCAGCGTGATAATTGTTTTCGTAATCTTCCTTAACACAGGGATTTTGTCTCGACGGCGTCAAATTATGATTCTCAAAGCACACAAAAGTAATCTGTTCATATTTCACGAGGACACCAAACGCGCCACGTGAAATAAAACACGTATTAAACGTTATTTTCCATGATAAACTCCTTAGCGTATTCGCGTTCTAGGTCATCAATAACGCGTATTACTGTGTTGATAGTTATCGAAAGCAAAATACTTATGCCGGGCATAAAGTACATTTGCGGACAGCTCGCTAATTGCGGTGACTAATTGTTTTCTTAATTGCTTTACCACAGCTAGAACACAGCACACCTTCAGATCGGTCAAATCAAACGAAGGGGCCCAATAAAATATCCTTGAAACTTACCCTTCTTCTCGTAAACCCTAGGTGAAAAAGTCGACTTTTATCTTCTTAAAATTTCATTTCATTCTAAATCTTCCATGATATCTGTGATAAAAAAAAAGATCGGTGGATCTTTCATTTAGTCGTGTCAAGAGCAAAAACAGGAAATTCTTGCTTTCGTCTAACTCTATGCGTCGCCAAAAATAGCAAAACAAGTTGCCATTGATCCTGCAAAGACTAACAAAAATCATATAAACAAAATTACTTCGGGATTCGTGTTAACAATAAGCTTAAGCGAAACATTTGTTGTTATTTAAAATTTTATTTTATTGTCTCTTGAAGACCTTTCTCAATCGTTAATGTAGTTTTTGCCTTTTTCGCCTTTAGCATCAAAGACCGAATATCACCTTCATACTTCGAGCTAAATTTACCCAGAATGACATAGTTTCCTCAACGTTAACCTCAATGTAATTTTCGTTTTTATTCTACCAACCCATTTGCAATTTCAGTACATCAGGAAAATGAAATTTCCTCACAATACAACACAGGCGGTGTTGGACACGGTTCACGTGGCTGGACTCGACCAATTATATGCTGCCTCAGCTGAAGCAATGGCGGACACACTCGTCGTTACGTGTAGAGAAGGGTTTGATTGATTTCTGCGTCACGCAGCTGACGTTACGGAGCGATGGTTGTGACGCAATTAAGCGCCGTTTTGACCAGAAAGCAGTGACAATTTACACAAATTAATTTTCTATCCTTTGAATATATTTTTCATGCGATGTGCAAAGTTGTTTTGGAAGTATGCTCAATGTAAAGTTGTAAATGACCTTTTTTCGAGTCCTTCTTTATTAATTACGTAATACGAAACTAAAATACCAGTTGATAAGTTATTGGGGCAAGTAATATACGAAGCAACGTCCTCGCATAAAGATGATGGGCTGTGGAAACCTATTACCGTAATCTCAGCGACTATCTAACGAACGATATATAGTGCCCCAGGGTATACTTTCAGTTTGAATCGTTTCTGCAGTACAATCGATTATTCAGGTTGTTTTTATCACAGCAGCTATTCTCATTTTCGATTTTCTAGTTTCAGCCGGGTACAAGGCACGCTGAACATTTTACACTCACCATAAAATCCCTTGAACAGTATCATTCATCTTTTACGTGTAACTTTTAAAGATAAATCAGAGCTTTGGATGGACTTTCTCGGACGAAAAGGGAAAGTGGAAAACCATCTGTGTGTCTGCATGTGCTGCGATCATTGTTGCGTCTTGTACTGATGGATTAAGCATTTTATTTTCAATGGCGCAAGTATACCATGCGTAAAGAGAATTTTGCATTAAAAAGGACTCTTTTCCTCGTATTTGTAGCTCAATTTTTGTTCATTAAGGAGCAAAAGGCCCGCAAAGCTCAAGCATTTGTTATGTGCCTGTTTACTCCTCGTTTGCCGTTGGTTTTGATCAAGCGTTTTATGATCCGATATACCCCAAGATGTACTTAAATTCATCTGTTACCCAAATGTTTTAAAAATGCAGGTTTTATGGCTGTCTGGCTAAAAAGGTCGAACATTTTTCTGAAACACCTATCGTTTGCAGAACATGTCCAAAATGTTTCTCAAATGAAAACCTCAAGTTTGCTTCAGTTACCTTTCAAAGCAATCTTCTTATTCAAAACAACATGAAAAGAACTTATCAAAAACACTTTATAAACTTTTTTACATATGGCCTCATCTCTTACCAAAGTTTTTTGATAAGGAAGTGGAAAAAATACTTTTTTCTATCAGCAATTATATCAACTCCGCGTATCTAACGATCATGCAGATATCAGAAATAACGACTGAATCAAAATGCTAAAATTTCCGGTTCTTAGACTCTCTCATTCTGCGAAAGCGTGTGTCCTATTTCATTCAATCTCTCACTCGTTCTGCGCTCCGGAAAGCTACTCAAGTGGCATCGAATAGCTAAGCTTCCTGTATTTGATAATGGACCACCATCACATACAGACTCCTCGACTAAACGGCACCAACGGGTAAACACACTAATTGTACAAATGACACAAAATGTTTACTAACGCATAGAAAAGGCAGTTCATTGATATGGTGGGCGTGCTAGCTAATGAGGTTTGCCCAGTTGACACCATAATTCCACAGAGGAATGCTTTGGTTAGTTTCACCGGGGAAGATTTGGAATGACCGAAAGCAATTTTTGTCCTCGATGGGGCGTGTCTTGAGGTATGCTGAATGAAAGAACTCGAGTAAATATGTCTTCCAGAATTCCAGCAAAGGAGAAAGTTTAGCAATTAATTAGGAAGGAAAAGACACATTTATCAGTTATTTTGCAGTTTCTTATTCGTAAGAGAGATCAAGCATTAATCAACGCCGCAAATTACGGCAATGTCAAATGTGAGTTCTTGAGCAAAGACAAGTTGAACTATTCTCCCTCTTTCTCGCACGCAACATTGTTGAAGCATTCGTTCTAAGTAAATCTCGATTAATAACCAGAGAAAAAAGGAAAAGGAATTCTGGCACTATTTTAGAAAATTCTGTCCTCAAAACAAGTTTACCTAGATAAATTGAAAGCTCTGTGCTACAAGGTGTTATGTCTCAAAGGTGAGGTTGACAGATGGTAAAATCATGATCGATGTTTATTCCTAAAACTCGAAGGTTTCTCAGTGCAATCATAAGCTAAACTAACGGCGTAAAAAATCTCTTTGTGCGATGGCATTAATCTATTTTCATTCGCAATTTGTAGGTTAAAATATATGTTAACTAGTAATCTTTTAAGGCGATGTGCAGAAAACTGAGTGATTAGCAAGACAGGCGAGGTATAGTTGCACACACAAACGCATTATTCCACGTAAAACAAAATTAAGTTAATTATGATTCTTGTTTATGTGCTGTCACAGCAGCAAGTTCTGACCTTTGTTTCATCGATGCACCGATCTATTTCAGTTCTAATTAATTGACCCAATTTTGCTCTTCATTGACATGAAGATGTTTAGAGCTTTTCATACGTGTTCAGTGATAAGAAATTGTAACATTTTAACAACAGTGACGTCCATACATTATTCCTTTTCAACATATGAAATAACTGAAATGAGTCAGTCATATTATAAACAGGGTATACGAGAAATTTCATCGCAGATTTATAAAGCTTTAAACTGTTGCGAGTCTTTTAAGCAGAGTAATTTAATTTAGAACAAATGTCAGTGGTTCATATAACCTAATGACAACTTTTACAGAACAACCCTCCCAAATCAGCTGGCACAAGCATGTTTCTAATTAAAAATTGTATATTATAGTTGGTTACTCCATCAGTTTTTGTGCTATCATTACATGGTATAACCAATAAATTCATATATCATAATAATATAAACTTACAATTTACAAAACTATAGGAAAGATTCTAGATACATGTTTTATTTTATGCAATTTAATGAGTTGTTCTCTATCTTTAAAGCTTCACTTAATCCTTGTGGGTTCAGCGTCTTAAAATGCTCATGTAAACTATATTTAACTGAGCAAAAACAATGTAATGGCGTTCTTCTTGTATAATGTAGTTTTACCTCTAATTTACATGGTTCACTCTGTATGATTAATACAAATTAAGTGTGGAATTTCTAGATGGGTGGGAACATTTTGACTAGCTATACATGAATACAATCTAAACCACTCTGGTAATAATGGAAAAAGGTATAACTATTTCGTTTACCAGTTTAGTTTGCATGTTATTATTGCCAAACTAGAATGAACCAACGCAATCGGTTCATGAATTTTTACAATCAACGTAACACTTCAGCGTTCATAATATAAGGTAATTTCTGATGGTTTTTTTAGACTAGTTCACAGTGAAATATTTACTTAGAATTGTATCGTTTAAGGAAGTCTCCGAAGTTGGTCAATTAAAAACAAGGGAGAAAAAAGGGAGTGCTCACCAGTTGCAATCGATCATCACAAATAAGTATCTGAAAATGAGCTTCAGCTTCGTTCATTTATGTATATTAATGTTGAAGAAAATTAGCTAGGCTGTAAGTTGATACAAAGAGGTTTTTAAGTTCAATAAAATACATTACCCTGAATGAAAATGGTTTGATGTGTTGCGGTAAATAGGTTTTTGATCACATATTTTATTACACGACCAAGGTATAGCTTATAGGTTATCTGTCTTCAAGGTCGTTATGTTGTCGCCAACAAAGTCGTATATTTTCGTATAAAAGACAATTTCTCCGCCCTTATAAGTAAGAAATTAAATGTCCAGCCTTTCAAGTCCGCGTGGCAAGATCTCGTTTATTGTTTAACTTTATAAAAAAAGAGGGTAGACAAACGGGCGCTTTGTCCATTTATGAAGCAACTAAGTTGAATTCCTCCACTCAACTTTCAGTTTATTTCCGCGGGCTTAAAGACTGAAAAGAGAATAGAATGCGGCATATTGGTAGGTTCAAAGACGCTGAATTACTCTGATATGCCGGGAAACCCCTTGCGTATTCGGCTACACGACACGCAATACAATGTTATCAGTTACTTTCAATGTGCGTTCGGTTATCCGCGAAGGGAAGCCATCAAATTTAGGGCCCATTCAGTGATTTGCCGTTTTGGAAATATTAGTAATGTTTGAGGTCTACCTCACAAACTTTTACCGAGATATCAATTCCCAACATTGTTTTCCAAGCTTGCAATAAAACAGCAGGAAAGTGGGATTTCGATAGCTTTTTAATGGCCGGGAAAAGGACATATTTTCAGTGATTATTTCGTTGTAGGAAACCATGGCCCATATATTTCTTTATCGGCGTTTGCTAATCTTTTGTTACAAAACGCATAGGGTTATTCAGTTAAAATATCAGCATATATAGAAAGTTTTTTACGCAGATAGCTACCCGAATAAGAGAATTTCAAAGGTTTTAATCTAGTAAATATTTCAATCATTTGCTCTAAAATAGCTTAAATAATACAATTCTGTATCTATCAGAAAAGTTGCTAATTCTTAGATCAAGGTCGGCTCGAGCTTAAATTCCACTAAATTAGCTTTGAATATGACTTAATGTGCAAAGTGACATTACATTTGGTCAAATCATTTATGAAACACTCTTTGAATTATTTTGGAAATTAGTTTCACTAGACTTAGGCAGCCATATGCAATTTAAGAGTTTTTTTGTAAGTGTGAGATTTGTACCAATAAATCCTTGTTTTCGTTCAGTTTTGGGCTCAAAAAAAAATCTTAATTAACTTTTTAGCCAATAATTATCCTAACTGGCTTTTAATTTTACCCTTCTTTGAAGCACCATAAATGTTGCGACTACATGATCTTATTTTCCGCTCATGAAGTAATTCCCTATTCAAACAGACGAGGGCAAATGATCTGCAATAACTCTGTGAATACATCCTGACGTATCGTGTCTACTCTGTACTTTTATGTAAACTGCGAATTAAGATACAACTGATCAGCCTTTGAATTGAAACGAATCATCGTCAGAACGTGTGTTTTTCATTTATTTCTTTCAAAGCACCAGTCTTAAATTCCGATTGAATATTTCACTTGCAGCAATATAACAAACAGAATCTTCTTTTGGAACTTTGGACCTATAAAAACGAGTTGGGCTCTTTAGAGAAGACAGACGCCAAACCCGTGTGTATTTTGGCTTTGTTTCGAGATAGTTATTTCGGCTCCGTAGAGGAAACAGCTGGTCTTTAATTGGCGAAAACTAGATGCGTCAAACAGACCGGAAAAGTCGATCAAGAAAGCGAGAATACTAACGCGTCAAAACTTCTAATGTGCATTGAAAGAGCTAAAACTCCCGGCTAAAAACAATTTACAAACACGAATTAGATACAAGCTAATCTGTTGACAATCTGCGTTTTTGTCCTTTGTTACGACAAAACATGTTCTAGTGTTAAGTTACACAGACCATGAGGACCCATGAGGTTCCTAATGGTTTAAAAGTATATCTTGATTAACGCTATTTTGAATTTGGATTACAACTACTGAATAGGGAATGTGACAAGGGTTATCTCTCCTTCCCACAAATTTCTCCGGCCACACACGCGATCCATGAAAACGTGTTCATCACTGTGTACTTAAGTTTCTATTAAAAGCTGAATACAAGAAACTTTTTTGATAGTTATTTTCTCTCCTTAGTTTCGCAAACGTACAAAGAGAACAAACAGAACTTATCACAAGGTCATTTGCAATGGGGGCTGAGGTGTTTAATAGTCTTTTAGATCCATTCAGTTGTGGATAAAGGGAGGGCCAAGCAAAGAATTGATAACTAATTCAAGATTGATTACAAAAGAGCAGGAACCCCCTTCAATTAGAGAAAAGTTGACCTCCTCGAAAATAAAGACCTCAATGGCTTTTTGCAATCCCACTCTAAAACTCTCTTTGTGCGTTTTGCAAACAGTACCGTCCGTCGTAATTATTTTATTACATCGGATTTCACACCTTTGTATTGAAAAAGAAAGCTTTTGCAATTAATTTCACTCGGGCTGTTGTTGCGTATGAAAACAATTCACTTGGCGTTTTTGAAAAGCAACGCGGAGAAAACGTGCAAAGCGTGTAGCACCGAGAAGAACGCTCAGAGCGAGGACAGCCATTAGATAGGTTTATAGACGGAATCCACTTTATCGCAGTCGCGAGAGCCCTTTGTCGCCATAATATAAACAAATAATTTTCTATCTTCTGACACAGTACCAATTAGGAATCGTTAATGGTGGGGGAACCACTGCGTCCGGCGACTCGGGCTTCCTTTGCGACAACAGCGACGAAGTTGTTGGAAAAAAGGGAACCACAGAATTTTGAAATAATTACGCGCTAAGTAATGGTCTTTGCTTTGCCAAAAGAAAGAGAAAAACTTGTTTGGAAGCACACATCCTGTATATAGAGCAATTAAAAGAGTAATAATGAGAGTGAAAGCGCAATTCGCTAAAAGGCTATGTCAATCTTATCATTAGAAATGTCAGAGATCAAACCAAGCAATTATCTTATGTCATAAGACTCTTAAAATTGCCTTCCAAGTATCCGAGGCATCCTCTTTGGAGCTACAATAGATTCAATTCAGATGCCAACATCGATACAAAGAGATTTTGCGACCCAATTCTGCCTTTTTTGCCGTTATTTAATCTTCTTCTTAGCTTCTGAGAGAAAAGAAAAGAATGCATTTTATACACACACAACAATGTCGTTAAAGTAAGTTTATTCTCAGTAAAAATGACTAATTGGAAATCAAAGTTATTACACAGTATTCAATTCACTGTTTACTATTATTCTGTACACTCTTTTGCTTGACAAAGCTACCATGGTAAGAAGAAAATAAAATGTTAAATTCCCGAAGTATCCACAGTTATATATATAAAACATGTATCGCGAACGGCTCCTTCAGTCTTTCTTGGGAAAAGTTCTATTTAAACGTGCCAATTAATCTTGCTTGAACGTGTAATTCGCTAACACTTATGACTTAGCAGACTAGTTTACAATAGTTGTGTTACTGATTACATTTAACAGCCGCCTTTAAAATCAACTTTTTTCTTTAGGTAAATTAATTTTTGTGACTAAAGAACACTGTTCTGCTATAGCAGTCAACTACAATAAAGCAAAGCAACTACGCGACTCATTTGACTTTTGCCAAACAAGAACTTCCACTCAACGACCAGCGCGAGTTAAATTCTCAACGTTTTGCTTACGACACGATTTTATACAAAGTCTTGAGTTATAAACGCTGTAAAACCAGTGTTTAGGGACTTCTTAAATGTCACAATTCTAAAACAATCAATGTTAATTTTTCGAATTGAACGGAGCTTTGTGTCTGTCCTCTTTCACACTGCGACAGTCTACAGTTGCATGCGTTGTGCGTACACACGAGTGTTTTCTAGCGCCGTTGCAACTTACGAAGAAGGCTTTTCTATCGCCTTTGCGTCTTCAGTTTCTAATCTTTCCGATTTGTCGCTTTGAGATTCCTGTTTGAAGCGCCTCCATTTCGCTCTGCGGTTTTGGAACCAAGTTTTCACTTGGCGTTCTGTTAAGCCAAGGACCTTCGACAATTGCTTGCGCTCTGGCGGTGACAAGTACTTCTGATTCTCAAAAATCTTCTCCAGTTCCATCGTTTGCTCGTTAGAGAATCGAACCTGGCCACCTTTCTTCTTCTGCGGCTTTGGTAAAAACAGATTCCAGGCACCTAGAAGTAAAGACCCGACGGAAATGATTACAGATGCAGTAATTTCTGCGGGTTAAATTGAGGTCTAAGTTGGGTGCGAATGCAGTAGCAGTATTTCCGTTAAAGTTTTACTCTCTTTCCACTAAAATCTTGTTGTGAAGTTAAACGAAAAGGCATTTTAACAGCGATATCTCCAGATTCCGAGTTTAGGATGCACACATGCGGTCATTCAGGAAGTACCAGCGTGTATCATATGGTATTCAATGCGTCGAAGCTGTTGCAGACCCGAGTATTAGAAGGGACAACAGCAGATTGAAAAGCGTCAACTAAACTGCGAAATGGTACAGTATTTTGACCAACTGCGCAGCGCAAAACTTCAATTAATGACCTAATGCTCTTATCACTTACTTCACAGCCAAAAGAAAGCGCTGTGGTTGCCAAAAACCAGCACGAACTGCTTCGCTAATCCCACTGTCCAACTGAGAGCGGCATTGAGGGACAGAAATCAAATTCATCGACAGCACAAAACAAAACTCGATAGCACTAATCGATTCTGATATCTCACTGAACGAAAGAAATCACTTGAGGCTAGTGACCTCCGTGCAGCATTTTACACTCAAACTTTGTTGTTCAACAGACTCGCTAGAGAGTTATCGATGTATACTTACTGTGATCGTTGTATGCTTCGTAAACGCTTGGTATACTTGGCGCATGGAAACCAAAGCTCCTCGGGGAATGATAGGGTGTAAACGGGCTGCTCAGATTGGTGTAGGTTCGTGGTGGAGGCAGATGAAAAGTTGGTGAAAGGCACGGTGGTTTCGGCACCTCGCACATCGTTGAAGTGCAGATGGATGCTTGAGGTCGCTGCGAACCGGAGCTCAGAATATCGTCAATATAAAACGACGACGAGTTGTACGGCGGAAAGACATTGAGACTTCTATTCCACTCGCAATGTTGCATGTTTAATGATGCCTTCGCTGCTTCAAGATGGAACGATTCCGTTGGCGCTGTTTTCACTACAGATTGTTGAAGCTATGTGTCCCTGATGGCCTCTGCGCGCTGTTATATAGCTCGTCTCCAGTACGCGTACATAACCCGATGAGGCAACTGTGTTATGTTGAAATTAGCAACTAATGACCGCAATTTAGATACCGCGCTGTGATTGGTTGTTTGTCATATTAATAGATGTTACGTTTGATAAGCGAATGAGTGACAAAGCCAAGAGATTGACCTGCTTGGTTTGGCTGTCATAGGAGTCGACAGCACTCGTTTCCGTACATGTATCACTTCAGATCACTTGGTAACAAAAAACATATACAGCGAGTTTGCACATAATTTTTTTAAATGTGCCTCGAGACTCGAAGGTTCGCCTCAGACACGAGACAAAACCAAAGGATTATGATCCAGCTCTATTGGTTGAGGTTAATGGTGAATTGAACAGTGTTTGGTCGCCATTTGATTAGTTCGTTTACGAGGTTTACAAGAGTGCGTTTGATAATGGGCAAGCTAACACCCTTCGGCGCCCTGTGGACCTGGCTTGACAATGGAGGGTGTTATCAATTAGCGATAATTAATTAGTAGACATTTTACAACATTCCATCCTTTTATTTTTGTAATCAACATTCACAAAATTGCTTTGTTCGCCCGTGGACGAGACACTGTTCGGGCAGGTGCTGGTAATCAAATTCTAATTTAAACCCAAACAAGTTGAAATAATACCCAGAACTGAATAAAAGCGAGAAAGTCGACCCCGTCAGACTTCCTAAGCCGCATTGTAAAGTAAGACTAATCTTCAGATATCACTGTGTTCACAGGGCTGATATAGCTTGATATGCTAACAGACTAGATGTGATTGCAGACATGATACGCGCAATCCACAGGTAATTTGCTGAAGCCCGGCGATCTGAGGTTACTCTCTCGAACACAGAATTGCTAAGTGATGATAGAAAAAAAGTCACGCACGATCAAGCAAAAATTCTCGCTCGTACAGGAAGATCTTAACGCGATACTCCAAGCCAACAAAAGAATACAAACAAATACATGATCGTAAAGGGAAGATCAAAAAGGAGTTTTCTACACACAAACAAATGTGCCGCGTGGTAATAATTCAAGCAAAATAGTCCATTGACAAAAAATTGCACATTAGTGTAAAAAGTTGCAACCTTTCAAAAGTAATTCAGTTCTTTTAATGCCACTGCGACGCACGCTTGAATCACAGTCGAAACACAATAAGCCTTCTAAAAGGGTACCTTAAACTCAGGTGTTTTGAGGCCATTATCTACGCCACAGAAATCTGCAGCGTTTTATCGTGCCTCTAGTAAGGGAAAGGCGCTATGGGAAAGCTTATCTGAAGCCGTGGTTTGATTACTTCACTAACGTATTGACAAGAATCGCGCTCAAATATGCTAAGTGCTAGAATGAAAATAAGTATCAAATTTGGTTCGCAAAAGCTCAACTAAAAAGAGCAATTAATTTGGCGAACATCGGTTTTTAGGAGCCAAGATGGGAGTTTACAGAATGAATATTACTTGTAGTGTAACACTATAACACAGAAGCGTGCAAAGAGGCAAAGAGACGTTTCTCTCTGAACTGTCTCCTTAACTCGAGGTTAGATGAAATCTGTGATAACTTTGCACATCAAACGTGGAAATTTCACAGCACTCTCAAGATCGAGTATCTTGTTTCAAACTTAAATAAACAGCCAATCTTGGCCATTTATTATAGGTCTTCGTGGCCATGGCATACCACCTGCCCCTTTTGACGTCATTGGACGACGCCCAGAAAATTAAAACGCTACCCTGCCATGGCAGTACGAGTGATCTGTTCTGGATTATCAAACGTAAGCGTGTTGGAATTGACATTTTCCCATTGTGATACTATCCTCTCGGGATGTGATCATCCAAATCCTCCTTTCTCTAAGGATTTTTTAGCCTAATTTCCCGATGATAAATCATGTAAGCTTGTTTGCAATTCATGATACTGAAAGTGCAGGGCTTACTCGAAAATTGCTTTTCGTCGGAAAACGATTCAAAATTGATCCTTTCATTGGTATGTTTATGTTATAAGTTGTCTGGCGTGTGTATATTAAAATGTTATACATTTATGAATTGCCAGTTGGTGGCCGGGTGGGTGGGGAAGTTATTCAAGGAATGAGTTAGAGTTGAAGCAAAGATAATTTTTAACGCTTAAATGCACTGCGGAAGAATACTTATTTTATCGCAGAAAAATGCACAGTATGTTGAGTACATTTTGCCTTAACAACTGAAAAGAATGTGCACATAACTACACGTTAAACGAATTTTCTTGTTGAAGATGGCTGCTTTCAGTGTATTTTTACTTCAGGAGAAGAAAGGGTGTTGGCCTGTTAATAATGTGATGTTATTTCCGTGCTAATAACGTCAAGGACAGGTCGCCGTGTGGTAGAAAAATTATCAGTCAATCTAAATGACGAATTTTACAATAAACAGAAACACAGAAACATTTGATGCAAAACATGAAATATTTTCATGGTATTCCTCATCGAATGAATTGGATTACGCTGTTGAAGCAAAGTTGCGAGCGGAACATCGAAAGACAGAACTGAATTCACACTGTGAAGATCCCGCTACGCGAGAATCTTCGAGTAACAAAACAACGCTTGTTTGGTTGCAAGAATGATATGTCCGAAAAGACATATTTTGTCACGCCAATTCCTGAACCATAATTAGTACTTCTGTTTAGTTTTGTACCGTGGTTCTTTCATCGTGGTGGTACGCGGAGTGAGAACAAACCTCAGTACCCAGGGCAAAGATCAGAGATGGTCAAGAGTGATCCGTCTACTTGAAAAGTGAGCTATGGCGCGTGAAAGACCCCTTTAAGACTAAACCCAGCATTAATCCGTGAACGCGTCAAAGCTCAGCATTTAGTTTGTGGTACGCGTTTTGTAGATCTCCCATATACAGTCAATGACAAGCTCACACGCGCCTTGGAAAACGGTAAAAACCACAACATGCGTCACTATTCTGGCTTTGATTCCAACAATGTTAATGAAGGTACTCATTCACTAATGATGTTTCTGTTATCGTATTGTATTACTGATAACGTAGTTGTTAAAGGTTATTTATCTGCAGTCTGCCTTTGCTAGCAAAAGAATATAATTTCATTCTCTTCTAGCAATCTTTGGCCAGGTCAAGTGTTATTCCGTTCTCCTATCGACGCGTAACTTTCATGCCTGTTATCAATAAATTTAATTCCCTCCAATATTTGGTGAGTCACAACGGAACAACACAACTATAAATTGAGTACAGAAACTTGGTCGCCGCACTCTGTTTATTATTCTACAAGATTCAAACTAACAGGAGTGTGTAAAGGTTCACCAACCCTAGATTAGAGCAAAGCTGGCTCGACCTGTCAATATTATGCCTTCATACCTTAGTTTTGGTCAAAAACTGCTTTCTGCGAAAATTCAAGTAATCGCTATATCCGCATAAACTCTTCTTTTCAGTAATTTTACTCGGATTATCCCGATTAACATTAAAGCTGGAAATATTTTCGCTAAGTGCATGCAAGCAATAACGACTATAAATATCTAAACTCCCCAAGACCGAGCTCCGCATTTTGAAAAAAAAAGTATTTTCTGTACATTTACTAAATTACGTGTTTTGACAATCCGGTGGCTGGCGCGTTTGTAATTTCTTTATTCTCATAACAAGAACGTATTGAGATTGTAATGAGAAAAAATACCTTGATCACGCTAAGAAATTTTAAAAAACCTGAATTCTCAATTTGTGCCTATGAGTATAAAACCAACAGTTTACAAGTTCTAACTGTACAAAATCCCACAGAACCTCAGAAGGGGTGTTTCACACTACGTAACGACCAGGGACATTTTATTTACAAAGAAAGGTATTCAAAGACTTCAAATTCATCGACGAAATTATACTTCACTTCCACTTTTCATTTAGGAAATTAATTTCTTGTGACGTGTCAAAATTCTCGTCGAATGAGTAAAGAACTCTTCCATTTAGACCTGACATTGCATCAACCCTGATGGACTTTTAATAGCGATAAAGTAAGCGATAACAGAGACATTCTAAAAATGTGCAAAGTTGTTTACAGCAATTCATTTTACGTGATAAAGTGCGTCAAAAGCACATTTTTGCTGCGAGATTTCCAACGAGATAAAATGCACTTTAGCGAGACAACCTCGATGTTTCAGGTTTTGAGCGCAAACGCGAGCAAAAAACAAAGAAAACCCGTTAATTTGCGATGTTTGATAATGAGGGCACTTTTTTACCGACAATTATTGGGTGAAGATTTTGTTGAAACCTCAACAAGGAAACAGCTTCCGCTACGAGTTAATAAAGGTCTGTAGTTTATCAGCCTCGGGGCTTCTTAATAACGCAGAAATTGAGATTGTTGCAACGACACCTCTCCACCTACGATTGCTCATTCAAACCTCATTTAGATGCGGGCGTAAATTGCTTCTCTGATCGAGCCAAACGCAGCGAAAGGATACTACAATTGGTGTACAGGCGTACATACGCGATGTACAACATTTGGTGAGACGCCGTGATGTTTCCGGCCTTGACAAACATCTGAAGAGATCTAGATATAAGTATCTGTTTGTCTGGTTAGGATACGCTGATAAGAGAAAGTTCGCTTCAAGCACGTTATAGTCATGGTTGTGCGTAGACTCCTGCTCGTATTTTTGACATTTATCAGACGATGTTCAGCTGGAGTCTACCTCCCGCACATTCTCGGTCATTCAATATTTGATCGGCTGAAATCCTTTTTTTACATGCTTAACCTGGATTAACGTAATTCTCGTCTATTTAGGCCCCCTTTTCCTTAGCTAAGCTCCTCAATGATTCTGTGTCAGCAATATTAAAGCACACTTTTTAGAAGTAGCGAATTCACCACCACATTTCCTCTTTTAATAACAAGGAGAAAGCGTCAAATGTCACTTCAATCAATCTTTAATAGCCAAAAGTAATACACTGCTGAAGATTAGCTCATTTAGAATGCGCCCCATCTAAATAAAACTGTTCTCAGAAATAATTTTGAAACTCAGACCCCCTTGGCGATTAATAGGGGATTTGGTCGCTGTTAAATCTGGCACTGTTTTAAACATCTTGTCTCGGGGGTTTCGCCATGAGCCAGTTTGGTAGGAACTAGGGGGGGGGGGGGGGGGCGGTATGGATATTAACAAAACTACCAATAACAACAACAACAACTTTATTGTACCTATCATCCAATGTCATAACAATGTATTGAAAAATTAATTATTGTTATGGTAATTCTAGAGGGTGCTTGCACCCAGAAATAACTTAGAAAGCTGAAACTGACAGGGAGCTGGGCTAAACAGCGATTTGCTTGTGTAAACAAAGAGACACTGTCACGGGGAGTTTTCTGCTTTCTGCGGCTGAATTGGATAAAATTCAGGAGTATTGTACCTAGCCCCAGATCACTCCCTCGGAAGGTCGTTCCTTTGGGCGTCTGTACGCTTGGTTTTCACGTGACGTCACAAAAAACTAAAATTAAAACTTTTGAATTTTCAACTTCATCAAGTAAACGTCATTTTTAAACATATATCTGCTGGCCTGTTTTCAGCGCGGTAGACGGCTTTGTTTTGAAAATAGAACAGTTTGAATTTCAGATTTTTCACAATGCGTGACATCGGCATTGTTTCTGGGTAACATGTTACGTGCGCGAAAATATCGATTCGCCTTATGTTTTCGAGTTCTGAGTAACCGACATGTTGGGGGAAGTGTCTATGCGAATGTTTTCAAGTTTAACAACGAGAAGAAACGTTTTGAGAGAGTCAAAGTAAACTCCAGATGTTTCCACTGGTTTCTGGCCGCCATGTTGGAGTCCCTCAGAGGGGCTCCAACATGGCGTCTCCATACTAAACACTATAATTTTCAGTGATACACTTTGCCGAATAACTCAAGTTCGGAATATCGTACATCCCCGAAACTTTGGCACGTTGTTTATTTATTACTCTTCTACGCTATTCCAATTTATTGACTCGATTTAGTGAATGGTAAACGATTTTATTTCTTACCTGCGTGAAACTTGCGTGATACTTGCGTGACGTGAAAACCACCTTCCGACTCACAAGTCGGACTGACAATAATGTACTCGAGTTCGAGAGGACGACGAGTATCTCTAAAGGGTCGAAGTTATGTTTCTCTTCCGTGTTTAGCCAAAGTATCTTACAAACTCTCGACAATAGGCCACTTTAGAAAGTACCATAATACTCTTTGTTTGTCCCCAAAATTTTGCATAAGCATTGTTTTTCTTTTCTTTTGGGATCATGAAGTCCCATGAAGCTCCATGAGAAACTGGAAACAATGCTTATGCAACTGAATTTTAAATTAGCTTTAGATGCGTGGATAATCAATCGATCTTATTTTAGTAAACCGGGAGTGAATAAACCAAGGTATTGCTAGTGTTAATGTTGCCGTGGTTCCATGCTGCCAAGAAAGTAATAGTCAGTAGTTCTTCTGTGTGGAAGAGCATTTATTAGCACCCCTGAAAGAAAAAAAGGAAACAAGTAGAGAAAAGAAAACAAAACAAAGGAAACAAATGTATTAGCATCCCACCGAGCATCGAACCTTCGAATCTCAATTTTAGAAACGTTCCTAAGTACAAACCTGGCGTAGACAAATACATATAAAAGTTATGAGATACACAGTGAACCGCTGTTTGACTGAAGGCTCAAATAGGTTTCCAGTGAGGCTCGATCAGAAGGAATAAGGCACGCGTCGGGATAAAATGGAAGCATATAATTTTCTTGTTTTGTCATGCAAAATACTTGCACGAATTTGAATTCAAAGTCTTTGTATTTTCAATACATGCTTGATTTTATCTCGACGCGCGCAAGTGTTTTTTGAAACTCCGAACTGGCTTATTTTTTACATTGTGATTTATAATTATTAACGATCGTGAAAAACGCGAAATTAAGTACCAATAAAGTATATAAACAACTAAATAATTGGAGCTTCCAGCTTGCAAGCAGCACGCGATGATTGTAAAAGCCTTACACGGGACGTTTTATCATGTGTCAGAACCTTGGTTAGTGAGAGTAGTGACCAGTTTGCATCACCCCCCCCCCCCCCGACAGATCCAACATTGAGGCTACTACAAACGTAAATGAGAATGGTTCCTTGTTTCGATACCTCAGTTAAATGGATCAGAATATTTGCCATTTTCTTAGACTTTTAGTAGTAGATATAAGGAAGGGCTACACCTTCGAAATCATTCGCCGTTCCCTCTTTTGAAGAAGAAGAAAGAACCCATTTCAGGGGCGGATCCAGAGGGGGGGGGGGGGGGTGAATAGGGTTGCTAGCTACCGCCCATTTTGCCTCCTCGAGCCATAAATGTAACGAAGAAAGCTATTTATTTTCTACTTTTGTAACATAGTATTTCTATTTATCTGCTTTATTGTATTTTTATTTCAACCACTCCCTACTCCCTCCCTCCGCCACTGCATTTAAACATCTAAATATCAATTATTTATTTACTTATTTGCTATGTAAAAGAAACTGCCTTTTATATAATTTACATAATTCCAAATTGATTGCAAGGCTGGTACTACGGCAAAAGGGAAAAAATTTATTGACCAATAGTTCAACTAGAGGAGCTAGTCTTCTTCAGGGCCAGTACATAATGAATAAGACTAGCCCTGCTAGTTGAAACATTGGCCAATAAACTTTGCCCTTTTGCCGTAGTACCAGGCTTGCAATCAATTTGGTTTTATAACACTAAGAGTGACGTCTGGTACGAGCATTTCTTTATCAAGAGATCCGGCAATAACAAGCCAACTAGTTTTATTCTAATATAAGCTTGAGTCAGGGTTTAACACCAATTCAACAGTCCCCTGGACAATGGTCGCATTTGGGATTGCTATACGGTATCCTGTAACTGGCACACAGATCAGCTTCCACTGCCCATGGATCTTTGTCGTTGTTACAAAACGGATTGAAGGCGCCAATGACCTTGTTCAAAATAGCATCTGCCTTATCGGATAGACCGCAAATATTTTGCCATTCCAAGACTGTACACATTTTGGCTTTACCACGTTTCCTGTTGCGATAAAACCAAGCAAAAAACAATTAGTTACTCAGAAAGGAACATAGCCTCTGTAGTGTGGACGACGTGAATTCTGAATTTCCAAAAAAAACTGGGATGATTTTTTGCGGCCGATAAACAGCTAATTTTCCTATAAAAGTATTCCCGAAACTGTGGACGAGAATCGTGTTTGTGATGTCACAGTGTTTGCCAGCATTGCCTTCTCGGGATCCCTTCTGTTTATTTCTTTTGCACGCAGCTTCAGGCAGCCAGTTCCTAAAATATTTTTTTTCGAATCCATGCTTCACACGCTTCCCATCGCTTTCAGCTTTCTTGGTTTATCAAACACAGTGACGTCACAGGATAGTTTGACAGCGCAATCTGTGGGACAATTCCGAGTTGAAAGTGTCGTGTATTTTGAACAAAAAAAACTGGTTTCAAGATGTCTTCACGGGCAAACTTCAAAATCCTTTTTCCAATAATAAGGTAAAGCCTTGTACCTGGTGGCCCATACGACCGGAGGTTATGCCGGTTTCTGTTCCATTAAGCAGCTAGGAATATTTCTACTCCCCCCTGGATGGGATGCTAGTCGGTTACCCCCAGCATTATTGTCAAACACTTGATTATTCTTTGTTATTTGTCTGCTCTTTATTTATTTAGTAAGTTATTTTTTAGTTATTCATTATTATCTTTTTTGTTAATTAAGTTGTGCTTTTGCAATACTGTAACGGTTTATGGTCATACAAATCAAGCTTGTTGTTGTTGTAAACAACAACAATTTGCTCGTTAAAACATTTTACTTTTCGTTTCAGCAATATTTTTGATACAGAACTAAAGTAAAAAATAGTTCTTTTTAAGCTGGTTGCATTGGTTTCTGCTAAACGTTTATCATAGTGTCGGAGGTCGAGTGACAAAATGTCCTTCGATCCGCCATATTGGAAATCAGCCATCTCTAGAATTCCCAAAGTAAAAATAAATAGAACTTTTAAATACCCATTTCGCAGTAAGGAACCCAATTCATGATTACCTGCAAGATTTCAGTAAAATCTGTCAGGTACCGTGGCCGCGACTTTCAATATTGTTCGATTAAGGGTCTTCTTAAGTCTTGTTACCTAAAGCTATATAGATCAGAGAAGCTAAGAGACATCACTCCTTGTTTTCTTTCTGGGTTGACCTGAGGATCGACTCTCGAGGGTGTGGGGGTAGAGGGGTGGGGGGAGGAGAAAGTTTCAATTGTTCTGTAATTGTTCTATAATAGCCCTGAAGATGGCTAGTAATGCCGAAAACGTTCTGTCTTTTTACCTTTTTTAAAAATAAATTTTAGCCTTGTAAATATGTTTCCTGTTATAATAGTGGCATGTATAAGTGTGTTAGTCTATCACCCGTGACGTAATCTAAAATATCACTCTGTAAAATACACGCCCTTAATCTACGATTATCAGGCTCTCCCAAACATGTTTGGGGATTCGTGTAAAATTACTTACAAATGAATATAGATCTATATTTAAAATAGGGATAACACTCGCTACAATAAAAACTCTAAAGTATACAGTAAGGTTTTAAAAAGGTACAATGTTGAAAATAATTTAAATTAGTTACCGCTAAGTAATGCATAAAATAGTTTAAAACATATGGAATCTTACCAAAATTGCTTAAACAAGTGCTTTTAAAAACAAAAACCATTTTAAAGGGGTCTAATTAATGTTATACCTGCACAAAGATGGGTCGGACTTCTGTTTGGAAAAAGTTGTAGCGAAGTCATTTGCGCACTTCTCAACTTTGTTCTTGTGCTTGTCTGAACAAGGAGATAAGGAGAAAACAAGAGGTACCTCCAAGTCTAAACCACTGCAGTAAAGCATCTGGATCTCCTTAATATTGGCCACTTCCACCCTTTTTGAGTGACCTAAGCAGCTCTCCGCTTTACTTAAGGTACGGTAGTACAGGATCCAGAATTGAAGCCTTAAAAATAATAAGCGTACATACTGTTAATCTAAAAAAGTCAAAATTATTGTTCAAACGTTTTAAACTAAAGTAAACATAATATTCTTTTCACTGTTATTGCCTTGGTGACAATTCAGAAAGCCACTTTTCTGCCAGTAGGCCAGGCTCGTCGAGGGTGAATATATATATGCATCCCACCACATCTTATTTAACAGGTCCGTATCTTTCGTCAACCGAAATGACTTTATGGCCTGGGGTAGTTATTGTATAAATTAACGGCTGTGAAGGCGATTTAAGATCGGGAAAACTCAGCTTGATTATGCTCAACCCACTCTACAGCTAAACAGGCCTATTCTTTGAAGAAATTACCCGGTGGAATAAGTCCAATTTGAATAAAGAACGCCCTATTCAAAGCATCCTCAAATGGAATACTCATTGATATACCATACTTTATGATCCCCCTTCCTTTGAAATGACACAGCCTTACCCACAATCTGCAGCAGAGTCTTCATGCAATCTTTTAAAGAAGTGTGACTCGTATTCCCGGAGGGTACAGTAGTATTCCATGAAGGGACAGTTGCCCACAAGTGGAAGGTCCGCATTACACTGCTGCAGAAAACCTAAATATCAATCAATCAATCAATCAATTGGTTAGTCAGTCGGTCTATCATTCATTCATTCATTCATTCATCCATCCATCCATCCATTCATCCATTCATTCATTCATTCATTCATTCATTCATTCATTCATTCATTCATTCATTCATTCATTCATTCATTCATTCAATCAATCAATCAATCAATCAGCCAATCAATCAATCAATCTATTAGGAGTATAACGATGAAACGCTTTGTAGGATTTACCTCTGGCCTTAGACTTACGTCGCGAATTGAACACCATGGAAACAGATTGAGAGACCATGCTTTTCGTTTTGTGCAAGTCTCAGTGTCAATTCAAAGCACTTAAGTTTTTCTCTACTGTTTTGTCTGGATTTAATTAGATTCTAGCTGATTTGCCTTGTTCTACATACGAACAATGTTACAAGGAGGACAGTCAGTCAGTCAGTCAGGCAGATTGTCAATCTGTCAGTGAGACAGGCAGACAATCAAACAGTCAGTCATTGAGTCAGACAGTCAGCCAGTCAGTCGGTTGGTCGGTCAGTCACCATCTTAAAGGGACACTGTCATTCAACAGCCCAAAAACGTTTACTCGAATGGAAACCTAGAAATAGTGGTTATGTTTTGTTAAAATTACTTTGCCAGAGCACTTAAACTAAATATGGAGTGATATCATTGTGATAGCATGATGAGCTTTAGGTCTCAAAGTTCTGTCCTTGTGATTTGGAAAAATCAGTGAAAACTATGTGTGGTCATTCTCTTCCTTAAACAATTTGCTTGAAATCCATCTATTTATGTTCTAGGAGCATTTCCTGTACGTATGAAAGAACTTAATCATAAAAAAGCTGAAAAATGACTGTTTAAAGGGCCCCAGTCAGCCACACCTTTGTTTTTGTTTACATGTGAGAATTTCAGTATTATATTTTACGCGGATCGTGTCGAACCGAAAGAAATCCCTTAGAAACTTGTTAAAGGTAATTTGAACACTTCCAGTAACATAATCTACTGCAATACAATACGATTGCGCTCCACCAAACAATTTCCATAATTTCGATGCCATCGAAAATGGCAGAGGCTGACTAGGGCCGGATTGACAATCATCAACCAAGTTTAACTTAAAAGCTGATACGTTGGTCCATTCATCAATACCCCAGTCTGAATGAATTTGCAGAAAAAAGAAAACCGTGATCTCGTGTTTTCAAGGCAGATACGAAAGGATATTAATTCTCCGAGGTTATAAAAGCCCACATCAGCTATTAGAGGGAATAAGCAGGAGGGTGAAAACTCGTAACTCGCAATCTTGGATTATGTCTTCATGATAAAGAACTATTATGCAACTACAAAATGATGTCATATTCAAGTTACAATGCAAAGGTAATAAAGAAACATAATCAGTGTCCTACGTAGGTTTAAAAATCAGTACACAATGTGTACACGTGTCTACGCGTTAATCGTCTGGCCCCATTCGGGGGAGGGTCTGCCTATCCCGTATCCCATTAATTTTTGGCCTAAATATCCCGTATCCCGTTTATAATTGCGGTGGTTTGTATCTCCAACGTTTATGTTCGATATCCCCGAATCTCTTGTTTAAATATCCCGTATCCCGTTAATTTTTCCTCCAAATATACCCTATCCCTATAATTTTTTACGCAAATATCCCGTATCCCAAAACCCCTAATGGGGCCTCGCATTCTCTTTTGAATAATGGCGTGGTTTTTTTTTGGCTCTTTATTTTTTCCCAATAGGATAATCGCGTCTAAGAAAGAGTGCAGGAAAGGAACCCTCTGTAAATTTAAAGTTCATTCCGTGACATAAAGTAGGAACATTAAATAAATGACGTACTTGCACACCAAACTCACAGTCACGCAACATATCGCGATAGATATCACAACCCATCTTTCAACGAGTTATTTATAGTAACATGCCCTTATATGGTCAAAAAAATATTGTTTAGTAACACGAAGAGCTTTACGGTTTCTCCAGCATGGTGGCTACGCCGCATGCTCGCGTGGCCACAAAGAGTCCATAACTTGGGTGAACGTACAGCTGAACACATGGTTGCCATGGCAACAACAACAACTGAGCCACGGACAAGCAATTTGGTATTTTTCTACCTTTAATACTAGCACATGTATCACTTCTTCTCTGTACACGCCCACATAGGAATTACACGACAATCTGTTGATACATACACACCTCCACCATATCATCCCCTTTAAATTTATCGACTCGTAAACTTAAACTTGCATTGAATTATGTTGGATCATAAGTGTTGTACATTTTGTGTGGCATTCGGACTCACAGAGACTTGGATTCATTGTATTCCATCTGTGCCACTTCGCCTTTCGATCAAAATTAGTTTCAGTGAGTGTCTTCTTGTTGTAAATGCAATCAAGATTTAACTCGAACAGATTGAACCAGTCACACGCTCAATGGTCCTCTGAATGCCGTAAACTAACGTGGGGTCATGATAGGTGATAATATTGATATCTTGCCTTCTTGCACGCAAAATATTCAATGTATGTTGGCAAACAGTATGTCTTATTTAGTAGTAGCAAGTTGCGTAGTTATTTATATACGACACGAGAGATTTCACTCACCCAAAGCAACGGCAGCCGTTAAGATGAGACTTTTCATCGTCTTGTAATGTGAAGTCAGCGAAGAAAGTTTGAAACAATGAAGCGGAAGAGTCTGTACTCGTAGCCGTTATCTCCAGCGATTCTCAACGGCTATTTCAGCTTTACGTTGTTCTCGATTGCTCAGTTTATCACAAAGCGGATTGCCAATTTACTTTGGTTTGCTGCGATAGCGGGAATGGACAGTACAGGCGTGTGAATGACAGTCGTAAAATTGGCTATTTCTCAGAAAAAGTGAATACATTACTGCTAAAATAAAGGTGTTGTCTACCGTGACCCAGGTTATTAATCTGTTGATCATTCTCGCACTGAATCATGGACTCTGCGCATAACCATTCCAACACATCCTTGCTGCCAAAAAAATGGATTTGGTTTTATTGGACGACGAGGAGTATTTGCTTTTAGAAGGACTAGTTCAGGCCAACTTCAAAAGAGGCTAAGCCTATAATCTGAAGAAATGCATTGTCTTTGACTTCGGTTAAAGACATACCAGATTGCCTTCGTGTATCAAGGAATGGCTCGACTTGGAGTCCTAAAGCTTTTTCTAGTTTTAATCGCTTTGTCTTGCATGCTTCATTGGTTATGCCATGCCGCAGACTTACTTGATCGAAAGGCCTTGAGCAAAGCATTGTCTAATCTGGTTACAGAAGGACTTGGTGTCTCTGACTTGCAGGTATTGAAATATTTCTTGATGTATTTTTAGAGAATACGTAGAGGGTCCGTAGATGCGAGGTTTTTGAAGCTTATTTGCAGTTCGGTTATAGCCGGCTGCCCCCTGCAAGCGCCATCACACACAATCACATTTTCAAAAATGTCGTTCTTTATACCATAAGCTACGACGAGTTTTTCATTTATGCGAAAGAGCGTGACATTGAGTAATTAACCAGTCAGTTGTTCTCTGAGAAATACCGAGTATAAAAGACATTTAGCGATTGCCGCCGACCACTGTTCTGCTAGTCAGTATTCTCCATAAACAGCGGTGGCTTATTTGAGAAAAAATTAAGAGAGAAAAGAGCAAAGGTGATCATTTTCATCTACTTTTGCAAACGTTAACTAAAGAAGCATAACCATAACTTTATCACGTACGTTTAGGTCTTCTACGCAGGGCTAAAGACTTACTTCCGTGTAATGCGCGTTTTCTCCATCTCTGATTACATTAATTATGAATTATGCCTGGGGGGACAAGGACAATGTCATGTTGTCCTCATGGACAATTTACAAGTCCTGCAAAACAAGGAAGTCAAGATTATTCTGGATAGACTATTGCATTCATACCGCAGAAGCGCTTTCAAGTTTGCCTGGGCTGGCTCAACTTTAATTTGAGCAGCGCAGGCTCTTTCGTCGTTTATTTTTGTCCGTCGCATACAAATGCGTCAATAGTCTTTCCGTCTAGTAAATAAATATCTCCACACCTACCAATACTCAACGCAGCATAAGACTATCCAATGTGACAAGAAACTGGGGGAAGCAACAAACAAAATTACCAAACTTTAAAAGACTGGGACAAATCAGATTAAAAACTTATGCAGAAAATTCAAACAGCTATTGATGATATTGAAGCTGGTGCAATCAATAACTAGCCTTATTGGCATGACCATAAATACATACACTGTTGCAAAAGCTTTATCTAAAATAAACTGGAAATAATAAAGATTATCCTGGATATGTAATTAATATAGCATATAGTAATCAACTTACATCAGTAAAATTTGAAAGAATAATATTGCGTACATCAAGGCAAGATGAAATGAATTTCGCTAACTGAATATTAACAAAGTCATTTGTAGAGGTGGCTTGTAACGGCGATAATTCGTTAAAAGAAGGAACGACATTTTGTATTTTTCTATAAAACTCATCTCTTAGAAGAGAGTATTTTGTGTATTATATGAGAAAATGTGATTCGTCTTCAATTTGATTAGTTTCACAAATGGGGCAAAGTCTATCTGCCAGTTTCAATCATTGCCTATTCTAAATTTCATTAATTCTTTTAGTTCGCTTAGCTTGCTTGTTATGCCCAAATAGGAGGACAGTATATAATCTTTCTTAAATGTTTTGCAAGATTCTAGTTTATTAGAGTACAGTCGAACCTCGATTATCCGGACTCGGTGGGACTAGGGTAAATAGTCCGGATAATCGATGTAGTGTATGCGGTCAGTGGTTGACGTTTGTAAGCATGCGCACTTATGCGCAGTTCCAGTTCCATGTGCTTTTGAATAAAGCTGAATACATGACAGTGGCGACGAGGATGGGATGTCACTAGAAAAAACGTCGAAAATATGGCCACTATCGGGAAGATAGAGAGTTTTGATGAAACACAAGAGAAATGGGAAACTTATGTGGAACGTGTGGAACAGTTTTTCTTAGCAAACAACGTCGATGAAGACCACCAAGTGCCGACACTATTGAGCTTGATCGGCGGCAAAACGTATGCGCTGTTGAGAGATCTTCTTACACCAGAAAAACCAGCTACAAAGAGCTTTCAGGAGATCGTCACGACCCTTCAGCAACACTTGAGTCCTAAACCATTGGAAATAGCAGAACGTTTTCGTTTTTACAAACGAAATCAGCGTGAAGGAGAAACTGTGTTGACCTACGTAGCAGACCTGAAGAAACTAGCGACCGACTGCAACTTTGGCGCCAACCTAAACGAAGCTTTACGAGATAAATTGGTCTGTGGCCTTAGAAATGTGCAGATACAAAAGCGTTTGCTTTCAGAAGCCAAACTGAAGTATTCCAAGGCTGTGGAAATAGCCGTCGCGATGGAAACTGCCATCCGTGATGCTTCAGAATTGCAAAGTGAGCTTCAATCAGAACCTCGAGTTGACAAGATCTCAGATAACAGCAAACCACCGCCACCCCCACCGCCACCGCCAAATCCACGAGTACCACCGCCGAACCCAACGCCTAAAGCCTAAAGCCTGCAGATTCAAGAACCAGACATGCCATCACTGTGGAAAGGTGGGCCATATTTCAAGGGTTTGTCGCTCGAAACAGCAAGGTAAGCCAAAGCACCCACTGCCAAACACTCCAGTCCATACCGTTGAGTACAGTGAGAGCGATGAATTTGAAGATGTATTAGGCAGCATAAAGATACACAATGTAAGCAAACCGAGCAGTAGTGTGATCTGGATCGATCTAAAAGTAGAGGGAAAACCACTGAAGATGGAACTGGACACAGGTTCAGCTATGTCGATTATCCCACATGATTTGTACATGGAGAAATTTAGCGACAAGCCCTTGCAAAAAACTGAACTGGTGCTTAAAACCTACACAGGGGAAGACATTATTCCAGTTGGAGTGCTTAAGGCAAATGTTGAGTACAAAGACCAACAACCATTGGTGTTGGATCTGTATGTGGTTAAGACCAAGGGCCCTGTGTTGATGGGAAGGGATTGGCTCTTCAAAGTACGCCTAGATTGGTATTCTATCAAATCATTGAAAGCCTCACAAGTTCCACCATTGGCTAACGAGCGTCTGCAGACTATGCTAGACAAATACTCTGATGTTTTTGGAGATAAACTTGGAACATTCAAATCAGCTAAAGCAAAGCTAACCCTAAAAGAAGACAGCCAAGCCCATTTCTGCAAAGCTCGTGCTGTGCCATATGCCCTGAGACCTAAGGTTGAAGAGGAACTAAGAAGACTTCAGAATGAAGGGGTTCTCACGAAAGTTGAGTGGAGCGAGTGGGCAACACCCATTGTACCCGTCCCAAAGAAAGATGGATCTGTCAGAATCTGCGGTGATTACAAAGGCACAGTGAACCCAGAACTACAAGCTGAGCAATACCCCTTACCTCGCATCGAAGATATCTTTGCAAAGCTCGCTGGTGGACAGAAATTCTCAAAGATTGACCTTCGTCAGGCCTACCACCAACTAGAGATGGAAGAAGATTCCAAGAAGTACCTCACCATCAACACCCACATGGGACTGTTCCAGTACAATAGGCTAGTGTTCGGTATCACATCGGCACCTGCTATCTGGCAGCGCACCATTGACCAAGTTCTGGAAGGAACATCTGGCACAAGCTGTATCCTTGATGATATGATTATTACTGGCAAGAATGATGAAGAACACCTGGCTAACTTAGAAGAAGTCCTGCGGCGGCTACAGCTTCATGGGTTGAGAGCTAACAAGGCTAAATGTGAGTTTTTCAAGGGAAAGATAACTTATTGCGGACATGACATTGACAAAGATGGCCTGCACAAGTCAGCGGCAAAAGTAGAAGCGGTATTGAAAGCACCACGCCCAAATGACGTAGCGGAACTGAGATCATTTCTCGGGCTAGTCAATTACTACCACAGGTTCTTACCTAACCTTTCAACAACAGTACACCCCCTGACTCAGCTCTTGGAGAAGAATCATCAGTGGAAATGGTCAGAACAATGCGAGACAGCATTCCTCCAGGTGAAAGAAATGATCACTTCAGAGCAAGTCTTAACGCATTATGATCCCAACCTACCACTTAGGCTGGCTTGTGACGCATCACCCGTAGGCATTGGGGCAGTGCTTTCTCATGTGATGAACGACAGTACCGAGCGACCTATAGCTTTTGCTTCAAGGACATTGACAAAAACTGAGCAAAAGTATGCACAGATTGACAAAGAAGCCTTGTCAATAGTCTGGGGTGTAAAGAAGTTCCATATGTATCTGTTTGGCCGTTCCTTCACTCTGTTCACAGATCATCAGCCATTGACATCAATCTTTCATCCGCGAAAGAGCATCCCTGTGGTCACTGCAGCTCGTCTTCAACGTTATGCCTTGTTCCTGGCGGGCTACGAGTACTCCATTGAATACAAAAACACTAAGGTTCACAGTAATGCAGATGGTCTTTCACGCCTACCACTTGTAATTGAAGCCAGAGATGAAGAAGTGGTCGACCCAGTGGGTGTATTCAATTTGATGCAGTTTGACCCACTACCAGTCAAGGTGGATGACGTCAGGCGAGAAACACAGAGAGATCCTGTCTTGGCCCAAGTTCATGAAATGACCAGAAAGGGATGGCCTCACAACCATGACCCTGCGCTCAACCCCTACCTTGTTCGCAAAGATGAGATCACATTACAATCAGGCTGTCTGATGTGGGGAATAAGAGTCATAGTACCCCCCAAGTTGCGCCCTCAAGTTCTTGAGGAACTTCATCAGGGACATATGGGAGTCGTGAAAATGAAGGCCCTAGCCCGTAGTTACATCTGGTGGCCTGGAATCGATAAGGAAATCGAACTGACCGCTAAGTCCTGCTCAGGTTGCCAACTAACACAGAAAGAGCCCAGTACAGTACCAGTGCACCCATGGGAATGGCCCTCGTCCCCCTGGCAACGAATTCATATGGATTTCGCAGGCCCTTTCCTTAACAGTATGTTCTTGGTTGTGGTGGATGCACACTCGCGATGGCTAGAGATAGAGAGAATGAATACTACAACCTCAGCGAAAACCATTGAAACCCTTCAGAAGTTGTTCGCTAGATATGGAGTACCAGCCCAGTTGGTAAGCGATAATGGGCCGCAGTTTACATCAGAAGAGTTTCAGCAGTTCCTTAAAAGAAACGGCATCAAACACATCACCTCAGCACCGTACCACCCTGCCACCAATGGCCTAGCAGAACGTGGTGTCCAGAGTTTCAAGAATGCAATGAAGAGTGAAACTGAAGTGAAGTCCCTGAACCTTAAGTTGGCAAGATTTTTGCTAGCTTATAGAAACACCCCCCACTCAACCACCGGAGAACCACCATCCCAGCTGTTTTTGGGAAGAAGATTACGCACTCGCCTGGACCTGTTAAAACCAGATCTCAGCACCCAGATAAACAACCGTCAGATAGACCAGTCTGTTGCCAAAGGTGGTTCTGTGACAAGACATTTCTCCATTGGCCAGAGAGTGATAGCACGAAACTACAATGGAAAGTCTAAGTGGGTACCCGGTATTGTTCGTGCACAATTAGGACCCCTGTCTTATGAAGTAAAGATTGGTCCTAACTTAGTTTGGCGTCGACACACAGATCAGCTCAAAGATTCTGATGTCCCGGTTGCAGACAGTCACACACCAGGTTCCTACCCCTTGCCTGTTCCACCTCTAGTCGAGGTTGACCCAGTAGGTGAACCGCCTGAGCAGACAGAAGCCGCCTCGAGGGAGACAGATTGCCATTTGTCTAATCCTGTAGCTGAACCGTCCGTTAGCAGCCCACCCAGCCAGATTGAACAGGTTCCTGTGAGACGATACCCTACCAGAGTGCGGAAGCCCCCAGTTCGGATGGACCTTTGAACATTGAACTTTGACCATTGAATGCATGATCATTGAACATTGATGTTTGAACATTTTAACTTTTTTTTTAGGGTTAGACTTTATGTTACGGATACTGTTGTGTGGAACTTTTTTTTTTAGGGTAGAGACTAGCTTAAGGGGGAAGAGTTGTAGTGTATGCGGTCAGTGGTTGACGTTTGTAAGCATGCGCACTTATGCGCAGTTCCAGTTCCATGTGCTTTTGAATAAAGCTGAATACATGACAATCGAGAGTCCGGATAATCGAAAATATGAATATTAATGAGACAATGTAAACAAAAGAAATAAAGATCACACATTTTTAATTCTAAACGTTTGCTTCAATGACTGCAAATACATGTACAAAGGTCGATCACTTTCAGTGTTTATAAATAAGAATCTATACATCGCTTCTAAAAAAATGAAACATACTAGTTTGCTTTAAAGTCTTAAAACGAGATCGCATGGCGAAGTCCATCATACGGCGAAGTTGCATGACTTGAACAGGGTCAACATTGTTCTGTCCTTCCATCCAAGACAGGCATTTCTTGAAACATTCTGCTGCCTCTGAATTAGAAACTTGTTTCTCCTCCTGACCACCATCTTCCTCGTCGCTACTTTCATTTTCATTCGACTGTCCGGTTACGTTCGCTAAAATATGTTCGTCTGTCATCAGTTCCGTAGTCGGGAGCTCATTGTCAAGATTTATAAGCCAGTCTTCCAGGTCGTGAGCATTTAGCGAATCTTCGTTTCCAACTTGCTGGACATTTTGAAGCATTTCAACCATTGACTCGGCAGAATGCTGTTCTTCAGGGTCTGAATTTGGCTGGCTGTCGTCAGAGTGGATTTTAAGTTTGTTGTAAGCCTTGTGGATGGATTCTGCGCTTGCCTCATACCAAGCGTCGGAAAGCATGTAAAGTGCATCCTTCACTGTGTGAAGCTTTACAATGTCCTTAATGCTCTGTGTTTGATCGAGGTCTTGAGCGCAAATAACTTTCTGGAGAAGCTTTCGCTTATATCGGTTTGTCTTTGTTCTTTCGTATGTCAGAGATCTGCTGCTTGCTGATGCCAAATTCTTGGGCTAAATTTGTTCCTTTCTCTCCTCGATCCAAACGTGAAACAATTATCTGCTTATCTTTTATCGATAGAACGGCTCGCTTTCGCTTTGTATACATGTTTACAATTTGAGTTTACGATCGCTCGTGCGTTTCGCTCGTGTGTTTACACAACCCACGCGGAGGGAACTAATCAAGCATGAAATTCCCTTGGCAACAAAACAATCGAGCCAATCAGATATCAGCTGAATGCATCGGAATATTTCTTTGTCTCGTCGCACTTGCGAATTATGAAAAGCGCGAAGGATAATACGCTGATTTAACAGTGTTTTGAAAGGATTTTTGGGTTTTTGGTGACTTAAAATTACAACTAATAAATATTCATGAAAAAATCGGGACCGGAGAAAAAGTCCGGATAATCGAAAAGTCCGGAAAATCGAGGTCCGGATAATCGAGGTTCGACTGTATTGCAACGTGTGGTGCCAGAATAAAATATACTTTTGTTGCATTAGGCTAACATAATGTTCGATTTTAGCATTAGTTAAGGACCTAAGATCAAAGTCAGACAAAGTATAAAATTCAGACATAGTTATTACATTAGAATAAAACTTTTTACCAGCGTGATGGAGATCTTCTGACATGAGAAAGATTTGTTTAACAATAGAGCT
>OX393562.1:3464829-3507329 GCA_947652115.1 Blastomussa wellsi
TTTTAACAGGTTTTATCACCAGTGCATGGATGCTGCTTGTGATTGGACGAAATTTTGGTCCTGAAAAATTAAGTTAATCCCCGATAAAACGGCGCATGATAGTCGATGATAGTATTAACTCCCTGAACTATCATCAACTATCATGCGCGTGTTCAAACGGGAAAACTATCATCGACTATCATGAAGATTTTGAACAAGTTCAACGTGAATGATAGTTGATGATAGTGCACGATAGTTCGCGTTCAAACGGAGATGATAGCTGGAACTATCATCGACTATCATCAACTGTCATGACCGTTTGCTCGGGGCTTAAAATGTCGCATTGTAAAACTTTCTAAAATATATCGACACGAGTCAAATGAACGTACTGTTATGATTCTTAAAATATTGGAAATAGTAACAGGAAGAAAGCATATAATATAAGGCCATACATTTTGGAGAAAATGATTCTCCAAAAGGTATGTTGGAAACGTCCCCCATCTTCACTGTACAAAGACCAGAAAATACTTGGTTATAATAAAGAATTACGGTTTGCTGTTATGGCTGTATAATATCTATTTTATAACAGTCACTACTAAGGTATATTTAATTGTTTGTGTTACTTCAATTTCAGATTGGCTTGGTTTCCTTTAGTACATTTGCCTCAACACCAGGAAAATACGACAAGGGTGGCACAACTTGCTTCAGCGAGCGTTTAGCCGATGCCACGCCCTTTAATACAAAATTCTTGAAAACTTTCCTGGAAAGTCTTAAATCTGAAGGTAGGAATTAAAATCAGTTCTTCCCAGCCTTTTTTTTTAAGGTGATTGCTCTATTCATCGTTCTACTCGGAAACTAGTTCCGGGACCTGTCATTCGTTCTCTTAATTTGAATGTAGCGATGACGTTTTTTCTATACAATGAATATCAGTGGAACAATTTCTTTTGCAGAATAAAAAGTATCGCCGAAAACGTGAATTTCATAGTTAGCACTCGTAAAAGATAATTGTGGCCTCAAGGTGGCTCATAATGGTTTACTCATTCCTGTCTTCTTAATTCAGTTGCAGCAATATCAATAATGCTGAAGGGTAACTTTTGGGATAAATGAGTGTGGATGTTACCATGGAAACGTTACAAGAGGTCAACGTTGCCATATATTTGACCTTTGCAGGCTAATAACTTAAAAACTAACTCGGTGAAACTTCTCGGATTTTTTTTTGGATAGTTTTGTTAAATCGATAAACGGTTGGTCGACGGTTTGTGCAAATAGAAACCAAACATTCCCAATGGAAATTTCCGTTAGGGATTGGCGTGTTCCATTAACAAAACAGGCCCAACTTACTGAGAAAGCCTAGGGCGAGTTTGACACATTGGCGTAGGACCTGGAACTTGTGGCGAATGGCAAATGGTAAGCACATTTTCCGTTCGGAAATTCCGTTTGGGAATGCCATTCGACCGCCACCTAAGCTCATGGATAACGTCATCCATGAGCAAAAATAAAATACGCAGAAGCCGCAAATTATATTCAAAATTGTATCGACTGCCCAATAATTTAGATGGAAAAAAAAATTGAAAACCGCACTTACCACTGTATATGATGTGCTTCCAAGAGGTTCTAGTAAAGACAATTGCATTTTAATCAAACTCCAGAACTTGTGGAAAAGTTAAAGACCAGAAATTAAGGTATAAAACAAGCGCCCATTTTGTACTCACCAAAAAACGGCAAAACAGCCGACGACATCACTTTTATTATAACCGCGTCACAGTATTGATGTTGTAAACAATACGAGCTCGTAAAACCAGTTGTCCTCGACTTCCTGTTTTTTGACTTATTTTTCTGGTATTTTATTGTCTTCAGATCATAAACCTGTTTTCCTCACTTCCTCACAATCTACATCAACCCTGTTTGCAAAACTCCCAAGGGAACGATATACGCTGCTCTGATTGGTATTGCGGATGGTAATCTAATTTATTCACTCCCAAGGGATGCAAACCTAGCCTCAAAACAACTAAAAATCTGGTGAAGTGATCTGGATGAAACCTTATAGGAAACTAGTTATATGCCTAAGGTATGAAATACGGTGGAAAAACTGTTTCAATCTGCTATGAAATCATTTTCTTCGACGAATGAACAGAGAGTACAAATCTTTAGTTTTTTGCTTCAATATATGCAACTCGATTTGTTTTCAAAAACGCTCTTTAAGGGACATTGAATCGTTTTAAAAGTTTAGGTCTCGATTTCGGAGAAAATTGCTGATATTCAAAATTATTTATGACGTCATCGCCCGGTTGCTATAGTAACAATGGTGCCAATCAAATCTACTTTCTAGGAGAATTTTTCCATCCCTAGTAAACGCACGAATAAGTTTGCCTGACCGACCTTGGACAGTGAAGTAATAGCCATTAAAGTTAGGGTGGGGAGCTTCTGAAAAACTAAGATGAGCCACCTTGCAAAAGCGGCCAACAAGACAATTTGAATGAAAATCTGTTGTAAGTTCTTCTTCGGTGAAATCTCCTTAAACGCCAGGATCTCATGCTGTAGATTGTTAAAAGTTTGTATACAATTTGTAGATTGTTAATAATTAAGTATTTATTCATTTATTGGTGACCAACATGACCGGAACGGTATCAGCGGTTTTATTGTGATTATAACAATTGGTTTAACTATACAGCGTTGGATGGCTCGTTGTTGCTGCTGTTGTTTTTTTCGCTTCAGGAGTGACTAATTACGCCAACGCTTTTGATACTGCCTTCCGCTTGCTAAAATCTTCCTATGCTGGCCAAGGCAGCAGTCGGAATATGGTTATCATGTTTTTAACCGACGGTGCGCCAAGCGACGATAGAGCAAACATCATGCAGACAATCAAGAACAGAAATGCAGAACTGCACAATAAAGTGATAATAATGACATATGGAATGAAGGTTAATAATAGAATTCTTCAAGACATTGCAAACCAAGATGGTACTTCATACGGTGTGTCAAAATCCCACGGTGTAACAGTAAGTTAAGCCGGCTTATTTCATTATTTCTACTTAACAATTAGACTACGAGCCCGAGTTTTCTACAAGCGAATAGTCAACGAGGCACAGCCGACTTGACTATCGCTGGTAGGAAATGAGGGCGAGTAGTCTAGTTGTTTTAGTAGAAACTCTAAAGAGTTGCATTCCAAAAGCTACAATTTTTAAGTATTTTGAGACAAAAATCAAGAAAAATATTGCATTCAAAGAGCAACGCGCGCACGATCGTTTTCTATCAGCGAATAGAAAACGGTGGGAGAACCAATTAGATTCGCTCATAGAAAACTCGGGCTCATAGTCTAATTGTTAATTAGATGACACTTACCATAGCAGGTTATCTTACCATATTAGCTAGGTGACCCTTGCTATATTAGGTGACCCTTACCATTTCAGTCAGCTCTTCGTTTTACTTCTCCTCCCCTTGCTCTTTCTTCAATTGCTATTTCACTTCCTTCTTCTCCTTCTATCTTTGTGTGATACTTCTTATAATTATTACTATTCTCTACCATCTTCCTTTCCCTCCACTTGCTCTTGTCCTCTTCACCCCTTTAATTTTATATCATTCTCCTTTCTCTTACTTACTAGGCGCGGCCGGATCCAGATTGGCTTCCACCCTTTTCCGAAACCGGTTATGCTTTTTATAATTAGCAAATATTCTTAGAGTTACAGAATGTTTCCAAGTTTAATATCAAAAACACGGTAAAGGCTTGTCAACATCTGGTACGAACGGCCAGGGACGGCGGAGTGTATTTGAAAGTGGGGGGGGGGGGGGGGTTGAAAGTGAGCACCAGTGGCGCAACTTTCTAGGGGGGTCGGGGGGCATCCTCCCCCAGAAAATTTCGAAATCTAGAGGCTCGGAAATGGTATTTTCAACGTTCTCCATGATATATTTCTTAAAAAAAGACAACCTGGATAAGTGTTAAATGACAGGTACTTTTTGTGCTACAGCAATATTTTGGAAGTTTTGTAAATACGAACCTTGTACTAAAACAAAAAATTGTCATTGTCGTAAAAAGTGGGGGGGCTTTAGCCCCCCCAGCCCCCCCGGCTCCGCCGTCCCTGGGGGTTGAAAATATTTAACAATTAGATTATGAGCTCGGGATTTCTATCGCGTGACGAGGGAGCAGCCCGAGTCAACTATCACGCATAGAAATCGAGAGCGAATCTAATTGTTTTAGTATAAATCTACTAGTCGTGGCGACTTTTGTCTTTTCTGGAACAGCCTCGACCAGTAAACTGTCTAAATCTTCACGGACATTTCGGAAACGTGAAGAAGCGGCCGCCATTTTGTTGACAACCGCACTGCTACGCTACTCACTATCTATCACAGAATAGATAGTGGGTAGCGTAGCCAATCAGAGAACGGCATTCGCGACAGAACGCTAGTAGATTTATACTAATCGAAGATAGATGACACTTTGGAGTTCAAGCTACCTCCTGGATATATTCACATGCATTTTGCACTTGTGTTATCCTCAACTGCCTACTGTCTTTAGTTATTAATTTGAAAAAATGAAACAAAAATTTTTTAAAGTTTAGAACAACGTGTTGCTCTGCTTTGTAGTCTGGGAAGTTTACTGCCGTCACAGATACAGATAATCTACGGAGAATCATGGCAACCTACTACGACTTCTTTTCCAAAAATACGGATAACAGCAAGCCAATCATCTCTGTTCCTTATATAGACGCTGCCGGCCTTGGTAAGTGCATAGCTTAAAATAAAGCCGTCTGTTAAATAATAATCTCTCAGTTGCCTAAAAGTAAGGGCATTGAAATCATACGGTGTGATACGGTTTCGAGGGGTCGGCCAGGGTCACCGTGTGCGCTCTCGAGAAAGACCACCACCTTACTCTTGCCGTCTGGGCTGTATAAATTGGCAATATATGTCAACAAACATTTTGGGTCAAAACAGTCAGACGAGCTTTACCCCGAAACCCGAAACGCCTCCCTGTTTGAAGTGTTTTTACGGACTCCAAAAATACTTCTTTGCCACATATTGATAATTATCCTGAGTGCTACGCATGAAAACGAAAACAAAAGTAAATGGAGTTTGATTTGGCTTTGGAATAGCAACCCCCTTATGTGTTGCAATACTGCTTGCTATGGAAACCGTTATAAACTTCGGCTGTGAGGCTAACGCATAAATGCAAGTATGCCAGTCGTTAATATTTATAGCTCAATAATTTTTATTATTGTTATATTTCCAAGGCCTATTGACCACTATTGCCCTTCCTTGTTACCACAACAACAAGTTCATTGGTGTGGTGGGAACAGACATTAGTATGGAAGGTATTCAATCCCAAGTAACTTACTTCCAAAAAGGGCAAGCCAGTTATGCTTTTATGGCGAATAGCTTTGGAAGGGCGATGATACATCCGCTCCTGCCAGCTCCTACAGATGCCTTTGAAGACGCCATTTTTATGGACATAGCCACTTTAGAACCCGAGCCAGAGTTTGGTGACGTCATTGCATCTATTGTAAGGTTTGTCTGAACATTTCATTCACCTTGATTGATGAGAATCTCCACCATATAGAACACTGTGGTCGGGTCAACTTTTGACTGACAAAAATTAAGGAAAATGACCTCTGTCTGTGTCAGTTAGCGTTCAGCAATTTATCCTGTATTTTCGCTTTCTTAAAGGGTGGAGATGGTCAGAAAACATTTGTGTCAAAGCGATTTCTGGCTCGTGGCGGCAGAGTGACAGAAGGAGTTTCAGTTGTAGAATCAAATTCTACGTTCCACTGGAAATCTGTTCCGGAAACCAGCTTTTCTGTTGGAATTGTAGTTCCCGTTGGGGACACGGACGAGACATTAGCAGAACAAACAATTTCCTTAGGTATGAATTACATTAATTTTAGTTACGCTATCTTGCAAGGTACAAACCACAAATATATACAAATTCACTTTAAAGTGCTAGCGAACGCATGGGGACTATCTTGAACAACCCTGGAATTCAGCCAGTATTTGTTACATAAGATTCATTGATGCATACTAGCTACTCCATTTTTGCATCTAAAACCGATTGGAGGGTGGGTAACGCTTCCCTTGGTCTGACAGCATGGGAATTTCCAAGCGACCAACCATAGCCTTGTGGTACGTTTCGTAGAGAAGCGCACACGTACCTGACACAACCTAAAGGCCAGGGAAGGCCGACGCTGTATTTCGTAAGCTTTGTCAAACAGTACTGGAGAAATTTTAATATTTGTGTGTCCTAAACTGGAAATTGGCGTAAAACGGCCAGCCATTTTGTGACCTTCACAAATCTCCGGCATGAAATTCATCATCATACTATTACTTAGAGATGAAATATAAAGCTTTGAGCATTTCCTTTTAAGCTTTTTAGCATTTCCTTTTAAGCTGCTGGCAATCATCATCACTAAATGAACATTCCTTTGTACTTTTTCCTAAGATCAAGAGTTTTTATACCATCGTTTAGACTTGGTTAAGCCTGAAGAACCATGTGACCACTTCTCCAGATATGCATCCAAAGGTATTGCATTTGGATTTTGGATTTAACAGGATGTTTCGACCGACGAATCATTCGATCGATGTTTAACATGTTGTGTGTCATCGCACAGAAATCGCCTTTTTTGCACAGAATATCGCCTGATACTTAACCGACGAGGCCCGTCAGACCGATGTTCTGCAAGATTGAGCAGGATAATTGTTTTATTATTCAACAAATAGTCAACGAAGCACATTTTACAGCTAGAAAAGCTGTTGTTATGTGGCGCTTTTCAAGACTTCGGACGAATTATCGTAACTTGCGTATATAGCAGGATATCTGTCACGTAAAGTTAACAGATAACAATCGTTCATGAGCATATATGACAACGCGACAATTTTTTGAAATATCGATCATTATAGCTGGCACTAGAATCAAAGTTCACTGCCTATATCACAACGTTTTCCCCTTGATGTTTCTCTAGGTACCATTGTGAAATTTAGTGCGGAAGCCTTTACAAACCCATTCGGCTACCTTGGTTTAAATGAAACGACGTCTAGTGTGAAGGCTTACCAAGCGTACATGACAAGGAGAAGTGCTCCAAACCCTGGATTTAAACCGGGAATACGAGACACAGTTGCAGCTACACGAAAGGTCGAGGACATTTGGTTTCGTGGGTCGAGAGTATACGAAAATTACTTGGTTTGGCGTTACATTGGAACAGAAAATGGCGTATTCAGAATGACGCCTGGGACTTTGCTGGCAAAGTCGTATGACCCAAGAAAGCGACCATGGTAACGTATTTGGTTTTAGTTCTTAATTACAGCTGTTTTCAATTAAGCGTCTAAAGTAATTAGCGAGTTTCTTTGGCTTTGCATTACCACGCCAAGAAATTGATTAAAAACCTATTTTTAATCAAGTAAAACCAAAGCCAATCGTGAATCGCGCACCTTTTTCTGCGGTTTGTGTCGGCTACGTGCAATTACGTTGTGTTACAACTGGTTCACTGGATTGTCTCAGCCCTTTGTGATTGGTCAAAGTTATTACTTTGGAATTTGTTTGACGATACTCAGTTGAAGTTCGCTCTAACTGGCAAGAGGTGTAAGATCGCAGCCTGCAGGGGGTCTCTAGTGTATTGTTTTCTTGTTCATATCTTTAAAATTAATGTTTTTGTCACCGCTTAGTATCTTCTTGTTTTCCTTATAGCATACTTTCACTCACCGTTGCTTCCTTCGTATTTGCTATTGTCATTTACACCTTCAGTTTAGCCTCGTTTTACATGCATTAATTTTCAGTTCAGTGGCCTTTTTGCTTTCCGTGGTCGCGCTCGTCGCAGTTGACTTAGTAGTTGCAACGTTAGTCCTTTTTGCCTTCAGGCAGTACATATTTCTCTTCGCCTGTGCGTACTGTTTATAATCACCGTAACAATGTAAGTATCGTCGTTTCCAGTTAGCCGTAATTCTTTTATATCGAAGCTTAATCAATATATTGATGTAATTTTGTATTTTTACTGTTTCAACACGCACCCACTTCTGACACTTCTACCGACATCCGTAATAAATCGCTTAATCGTTATCATCTGCAGTGGTGTTGGAAGGTTACATGCAGTACGCGCCCTTTAGAAGTTACAAGAGGTATCCTGTGCTTGACCCGTGAGAGATAGTGGTGATATGACGCAAAGTGCAGTGCAGTGCTGAGCAATACAGTCCTGTGCAGTGTAGTAAAGTGCAGCGCGTGGCATTGCAATGCACTGCTAGTGAGGTAGTGTGGTGTAAGTGTGGTAGAGGGATGGGGGACTAGAGGGTAACAAAGAGTAGCAAAATAAGGAGTAGTGGAGTGGCGCGGGGCGCCGTGCAGTGGAGTATCGTGCAGTTGTGGTACGTACTGAGCAGGGCACATCGGTCACCGCACTGCATCGCTTTGAACCACGCCCTTTCCTAATCTAAGGCACTGTGTATTAAACTATCATTTCCTCCTAGGTATCACATTGCAAAAAGTAACACAGGACTGGTGGCCTTAACAACTCCTTATATTGATGCAGGTGGAGCAGGAGTTGTGATAACCGCCGCTCATACACTTTACTATGGCAAAGCAAATCGTGTACACAACACTAATGATCAAGTGATAGGGGTTATGGGTGCAGACGTTTCCCTTCCATACTTTTATAGGTATGAGCCTGTCATCCAGATTGCTCCAGAATACTTCTATTTATTTGCAATTTTGTTTTTGATAAATTAATGTTTTCTTAAGATTAATTTTTGGCAACCATTTCTCGCTATAGCTGTGGAGGATATTTAGTTGCTTTTGTAGACCAGCGGCACTTCTTGAATCAATCTTTATCAACCTCAGATCGCTAGACAGCTGTAGACAATACGCTCGATTTGGCTTGTACAACTAGAGTAATGTTCAGCTTCGCAATATGTCGGATCTTCCCGTTAACCAAACGTTCCACGATAAAGACAACTTTAAAGGAGATTGTGCCAGGAATATTTACGAAGAAGCTGATTCTCTTTCTCGCCTTTTCCACGTGTTTCATTCAACTTACAGAGCGAATAACGCACCACTGATTTGGCCGCCTTTTCACGCAATCGCTTCGTTTAGGTCAAACTGAAATGTCCGCATTATTAATAAAACAACAACAAAAAAAAACTGAACATGTGTACTGTTTTGAAATTCCTACGATAATAACGGAGGTGAGAATTTACTAAAACAATTATTCAACTCTCCCTTGGTGGATATGAGGTGATTATAACCAACTCGCGCTCGTTGGTTATTTATCACCTCATATCCAACGCGGGCTCATGGAATAATTGTTAATTATTATTCTTTCAAAATATTTCCCCGTTTCTGATTGGTTAAAACCACATGAATAATTCACCATAACCAGCTGCTGTTGACCATTGACGTCAAGTGTAGCCCGCTGCAGATTATTGAACCTTTTACCGAGAAAACCTGGGGACGAGGTTGTGTTATTTTTGGTGAGCAGAAAACCAAAGAGCAAAAGTGCTGCGAGCAGGTTTCCAATTTTGAGCGAAGAAAATATTACCCAGTTAATATTTTGAATGAATAATAAAGCAAATATTGAATTCGGCTTCCGTAGGATATGAGGTGTTATCGAGGTCCGACGACGACGACCCTCTTCGACCTGCAGAATTCTTCATATCCTACTCAGCCTCATTCAATAATTGCTAAATATTGAAATTGCACGTGATAACATGCTGTGGATAAACTTTTAAGGTCATGCTTGAGCTAAGTTGGTTTGAGGTGACAAGTTTAATTTAGTTTACAGTGAATACACGTACAAGGTTTTTTTATGATTTGTGTATTATATTAACATAAATCTTTTATAGGCTCTTGACAGAAACCTATGCTGAGTGTAAAGACAGCGACAAAAGCTGTCTTGTACTTGATGAAGCTGGCTTTGTTATTATGCACGATGATTTCCTGTCCCATGATATCACAGCTAAAGAACTGGAATATGTTCACATCACCGAGAAAGACAAAGACATTGCAGAAGATCTGATTCGCCGGGGCTATATGGTAAAAAAGAAATGTCGAAATCTGAAGAAACTCACGCTGGATACCTTCTACGAACTTGAGCTTCCACGTCAAGGTGTTAACGCATTATATACTGGCCAACATTGCAAAAAATACCAGCTCTTCAAGGTGGATGGAAGTAACGTGTTTTTATGTGAGTTAAAGTGTGTTTCATTTCCCTTCAGATCTAGAAGAAAATAGCTTTCTCTACAAGAAATAGCTACAAATTACTTTTCGCTTAAAACTCTAACAAATGTCGACTTCATAATCTGATCTTCACAGTTAATATCTGTTATGTCTGGGTGATGGTAACAATGATTTTCCAATCATATATCACTGCAATATATATGTTGATTATTAAGTTGGATATCGGGAATGCATCGAGAAAGTATAGCCTGATGAAGTGTCCTCTCGCCGACGCTGATTGCCGCTTCGTAAACAGTCGATGCCATTTTTAAAGATCGATGCCATAATTGGTAACCAAGCTTTTCGGAATGGATGATGCTATATCTGCTCTAGTTTAGGCCTTGACTAGGTTGAAACGGGTTATAATTTGGTGATAAACTAATACACCGCACTTACAAAATAATTTCACACTGCTTTGCTTCTCTCTCCTCCACAGAGGCTCGAGGGTATTCGCTCCGACGAAGGGCTAACGCTCGAAACGTCAGCTCTTGAATCTCTTTACGGTGGCCAATTGACATTATCAACCCAGTTGATAAAACCAAATTATATTGGTATTTTTTTCGGGTAGGGAGAATCCGCTGCACGTTCGAACCTCTGCGGAGGAGAGAGGGTTTGCTTGCGGTTAGCTTTATTTGTTGGGTGGGGAAATACTATAAGTAAAATAGACTAAGAAAGTCATCTTTTATAACAAAATTTTGTGAGGATTTGGCGGATTGGTCTGGTAGTGCAGTGGTGAAATCGGCTCATTGACGAACAATTTTTCTTTTTTTGTGGGTAAAAAAATTCGATGATAACCCGAAAAAAATGGCATCGACCGTTTACGAAACGGAAACGTGCCTCGCCAACACTTCATACGTCTAGAGAAAGTACTGCCTTTGAAGCAAAGCTTTTCTGCAGATTATATTAATATCACTGGTAAAGGGATGACTAATTTAGTAATAAAGGGTTTTTACGATGTTTATATTAGGTGCGGTTACACGGTGCGCTTTACCGTGGTAAATTACCCTTTACCACGGGAAATTGCATCTAGCAAGGGTAACCGACATTTCCTGAGGTAAATTCCCCGTGTTAAATGCGCCCATGTGGTAATGTGGTACGTTGGAAGGGTGTTTTTATTCCAAAGGAACAACAGTCAATTACAATCCTCTTTTTGACGTTAACCTGTTTGCTAGCCGGCCGGTTCTTTTGACAACGGCTAAAACCGAAATTATTTAATCTTCGCATAAATTTGAATATGGTGTACAGTGTATTGCTGTTTAATTCATTCAGTCTAACCGAAACCAGACTATCCTGGATATCAGCCCAGTAACTGTAGTTTTCAAAATGAAAATCCTGCTCGCATCGAATGTTCGTAAGCTCGAACTCTTGGGAGGCAACGACTTCAAGTTTGTTATCACTGAACTACGGGATGTTTTATTTACCACAGTTGGTAAATGACACACGTGCAACCGTTGGTAACGCGGTAACGCGATAACGCGGTTGGTAACAGCTGAAACTAACTCCCAGTTGTGATTTGCCGAGGGATAGCTTACCGCGGAAAATGCCATTTACCGTGGTGTGTGTAACCGCACCTAATGCATAGCCTGATACAAACACGAGTAAAGGCCGGCGTACGGGCACCTTCGGACTTCGGAGGGGGGGGGGGGGGGCTTTACCTGACGGTGCAAGATGATGATCTTTTAGGTGACGTTGATGTTAATGGTGATTTCAATGAAGTGATGGGCGATTTTAGTCTATTCTATGTATTGTATAGTAGTGTTTTCTCTGTTATTTAGTCCATCTATAGATAAACCTTGTATTTGTAAAATGTCTTTACATCTCCCCGCCTCGATTAGTTTGTAAGCTATTTGCGGGGGGAAACTAATGTAATTACTTATATTTCTAACCAATAAAATTTTGTTGTTGTTGTTTGTTGTTGTTAAGTTAAATATTTGCTTTCAGGTATGAAATTGCAACAAAAAGACTGTCCGGCCAAGTCTTGTGCCTGTTCTAGTGCTGGCGAATGTTCCACTAAGCAGGATTTGATATGCCAGTGCCCATGCTCCTCGCAACTTGCCTTCCGTTTCTGTAGAAATGAATTTCCAGTCAGCAGGTAAACCGAGACTACATGCGACACCCCTCTGTAACAGACCCAGTGGAATCTTTATTATCACTGGGTTTTCGGGAAAAAAGTCACCGGGTTGGATAATTTCCCAATGGGTCCGCTCGTTTTCTGTTTTATTTTGCTATTTATTATTATTATGTCTGGGTAAAATCAAAATATTCACTGGGTAGTGGGAAGACTAAATTTCCACCGGGTATGGGAAAATAATCCACTGGGTAGGGTTTCAGTGGGCCTGTTACAGAGGGATGTCATACGCACTCATTTTATGGAACGTGATTTTAATAGCTGTACAATGTAAGCCAAAGGCAAACTAAAGAAGATAAATTGAAATTTTTACGAAACGAGTTTATGGTTCTACATCTTCAAGTTAGCAGTGAAAATTAAAGAAAATCATTTCTTTTTTTCTATCGGTCTGCTGGTCCGGTGTGTCTCTGTCAACAATAATCTGCTATGTAGTATTTCGCATACGCAAATTTAAGGTGGCTCCATCGGATTTTTGAGTGACGATGCCTTTCAACTTTGACCAGCTACTGTACCGCCACAGAGTATCGGACGAAAATCAATAGGCCATTTCCGAGTTCCCTTGAGCCTCTATTTCAAAGCGAGTCTAAGTGCGAAAGTTTTGTGATGGTAATTAGTTTTGCTTTCCATATGAATGAAAACTCATTTTCATTACAAAGACTTTGCACTTAGACTCGCCTTGAAATAGAGGCTCAAGCGAACTCGGAAATGGCCTATTGCTGCAGGTGCACTAGAGAAAGATCAAAGTTTCAGATGAAGTAAGTTTTATCGAAATTGGACTTACCATAGTAACGTAGTGACCTCATGCCCGATTTTACACGAGACCGAATAACTTGTCATGAAGAGATAATTTTGGAAAATCCTTCCTGGATTTTTGACCTGACATACTTTACTCAAGAACGATTTCTCTGATATTTTCACTCAGTGTAATTAGATGCTGTCAGATTGATTTAAGACCAAAATCATCTTGCATCAAGCCTTGTGGACAAACCTTTCAATAACGTTTAGGAAATAAATTTTTGTTGTATTTTAGCAGCTTGAAACTTTGCTTCCAATTTTCCCGAAATCGCTGTCATAAAAATTCTTCGAATTTTGCTGACCTTAAGAACAGTATGTCAGGTAAAAAATCCAGAAGGGATTTCCAAAATTAGCTTCATGACAAGTTATTCGGTCTCGTGTAAAATGGGACTACTTTTCAGTGGTAACTCTGATTACTCTTTTATTATTTAGTGCAGATATAGCAATCGATTTTCTGTTAGATACTCTATGGCTGTACACTTGTTGGTCAAAGTTGAAAGGTATGGTCAATCAAAAACCCGGGTTATAGTAGTTATAATCATTCCCTTGTAGAATTCCCATTTGCCCACTGCCAGGAAGTATTCTGTCTACTGACAAAATGAATGATCCATCCACAACTGGATTGGCAAAATGCTTTGATCCGCGTTGCCACACAAAGCCAGATTGGGATTCCTGTGACGGAGTCGTGGGATGTTCTTGGTGCGTTAGAGATAAGAACAACGTTCCTCTTGTTTCAAAATATTGCGCTGATATTAAGACTTGTTATGGCGGAAAGGAAGGTAAGTGTAACTTCATTCCTTGAATGTGTGAATGAACGAACGAACGGACGAACGAACGAACGAACGAACGAACGAACGAACGAACGAACGAACGAACGAACGAACGAACGAACGAACGAACGAATGAATGAATGAATGGATGAATCACTTTTATTTGCATAGGGGTTCCGTAGTTTGCTAAGATTCAAAGAACCTTCTTTACATGAAATTCGTATGTAAATATAAGGGAAAAAATGGTGCATCTGTTGGGGATATTTTAAAAGAACCTAATGACAGTTTCCCTCTATTTTTAAAGGCCTTAACTTGTGAAGTTACTACTCTTTAATATCCCCCAGCCTAAATACAAAGCTCTTCGGGCTTAGTGCCTCGTGTCACTTTGATATTCTTTCAAGTCTTTGATCGACTCCGTTTTTCTTTTCTAGTCATTTGAACATAAACGTAACTCAAACTGCTTTTTTCAATAAAAGCTCTGTGACGTAGTGTGACATTCACAATATGCCGATATATAATACTTGTACCAGCAAGGTTTATACTCGGGGTCAGTGACTATCTTGTTATTATTATAAACCAAATAGGCGTTTCTGTTTCTGAAATCTTTCACACATCGTTGAATATAAATCTTCTCTTTCAGTTATACTTTGTATTTGCCCTACCCCAGTGTATGTATGCAGTTTGCCAATACTTGTTGATTCCAACTTGACTCTTGTCGTGTATTTCTAAAATCAGAGCTTTTCAGACCCTTTTCAGTCAAAGTGTGGTTCTCTAAACTTGGCCTGTTCTCGTTTTAAATGAGAATCCGAAGTAGGGCGGTGAATTCGTGTGCATTTTTGTGAGAGAGGACAGTACACAGTTTTACACAAGTTTTAATAAGAAACAACTCGTCACAATCGTGCGTCCGCATTTAGCAAAGTTTTACTTAATCTGGATAGCCACATAAAACGGCTTCAAATCCCTTGTAATAAAGTCCAAAGAAAACAAAAAAGTGAGGGGCTCATCTTATCAAAACACTTGCATTACACACTACACTAGACAAATACAAAGTAAACACTTTCAGAGAACAACTTCATCTCATAACTGATGATATCTGTTGATACTGTTTGCTTATTTACAGAAAATGAGCATTGGATGACTATTCTAATATTATAGCCACCTTTATTTTTTTAGCGTCCTTCCCGTATTTGAGACCCTTCACAAAAACACGGTAATAAAGTTCTTGACTTGACTTGACTTGACCCACTCCTTTTATGATCTGTGTCACATTATGCATTGGCAATTGCGTCACGATTTTAGCCGTTTGGCCACATCAGGAAAGAGGAATACTTCAAAATTAATAAAATATAACCGCCCAAAACAATAATTTTTGACATGGAAAGAATGAACAAAAGAATCTTACATTAGGAACTTAAGAAATCTTACACAGGAATGTGATGAGCACCCACATTACCTCGTCTCACGTGATACGAGGCAAAAAGGCACCCCTTTTGGGCGGAACCTCTGAAGCCTATCCTCATAAGCCGCCTTTGCGAACACCTGCGGCGGGCTTTATCCAAAAAAGCTTCTCTTGTTTTACATCTCTATTTTAACTTAATAAACGGCAAAATCCGTGAACGCAGATCCTGCTTGATTGTACGCTGGATCTCATAGGTAATCTAATCAGCCAAACTTGAAAAGTAGCTGAACGATGTTAAAAAGTCAAATACTACTGCAAGGCTGACACAATATAATATACTTTAAGACATAGGGTATAGGTGTTACTTAATTATGAAAATGAAATTACACTAGATGCCGCAACACGAAATAATTTCCTATACCTCTCCAAGCCGTTCGATACCGTGGACCATGCACTTCTTAATGAAAAAACACATCCCCATTGGCGTTAGCCACCAAGTTGCGGAATGACTTGCCTCATACCTAACTTCTATTGAAGGTTGCCAGGCCTCTCCTCACGAGGTTCCTATTGGAGTACCTAAAGACAGCATCCTCGGTCCTCTCCTGTTTTTCATCTTTGTCAACGATCTTCCGAACTGCTTGCTTAGAGCACTTTCAAGTCGGCACGTATGCAGACGATACAGTGATATACTTCAGTGGAAAATGCTGTCAAGATATTCAATACCACAAAAATGCTGACTTTGTCAGTTTAGCTAAATGGATTAACAGCAGCTATCTGACTTTAAATACTCCAAAAGTTGATTGGCAGCAATCGCAAGTTGCAATCCCGCCAAAGTAATAATCTGGAAATATAGACAGAAGAGCTGGATAGTACAGACTCAATCAAATACCTCGGTAGTCATTCATAAGAGTATGACATGGAACGAGCTCTTCGAGTCATTGATTGCCAAAGTGAATCAAAGGGTCGGCTTATTGAGACGTGTCAATCATCTGTTACCGCGAGTCATGCGTGTTGCATACTGCTTTAATAAGTCCTAATGACACTAGATTGGCCAACCTTAAACCAACGGTGACTTGCACATAGGTGTATTACCACTTTTAAATACATTCATGGACTTGTGGATTATAGCTTTAACATTTTAAAGAAATCTGACATTCACAATTACAATACAAGAAGAAAAACGATTTCTACCTCTTTCTTGTTAACCCTTAGCAGACCTGCATTTTACCGAACTTAATCAGCCTGAAATCAGCCAATAAAATACTTTCTACACTGCAACTAGAGTTTCATGAAGACTAAGTACAAAAATATGCACTATTTTACTTTGGTGCATCCGCACAAGCGAAATTTTGACTTCCGTTTTTTTTTTTTTTTTTGCCGAATCGTTCTGAATTTTTTCTTGCTCGCATTCCTTTCTTTTTCCTCGGCCTTTCTTTTGTCGCTATCGTATACTCTCGACAGCCTGTCTAGCTGCTGGAAAAGTTTAGATCCAGATCATTGGTAAACCCTCCTTCCCATCCTATGTGCTCACAAAGCATACCATGGGAGGTAGCGTGGCCACGTGGACTTGAAATCTGTAAGTCTCGGGTTCAAGTCCCGTTCTGACCACTAGCTGGTGTTGTATTCGGTAGCTTCGAGTTCACTCGAATTCACGGCTGCACTTGTAAATAGCCAACTGGTCTGCCTCCTGCAGGCCAGTTGGATCATTCTAAACCCTATTATGTTTATTTACCATATTTGTTTGTTTTTTTTTACATTGCAATTGGCTTTGGAAAGCCCCAATTGGGAGTGGTCAATTATGTGACTGAGCCGGCGGTATTCGTGCCTGAAGCTGCTAAGCAACATGGCAAATTGGCTCGTGCAATTACTGTCTGTGTATTCGTGATTGGATGATTGATTGGATGAAATAAGTCGGAAGCTCCTCGAGTGTTTTAGCTTGTTTCCCCGAGTACCATTACCTTTACTTTGAGATAAGAAGCCCTGTACTTGTTTAACCAGAGCTCTACTTGAGCACTCAACTCCCCTGGAGCCGCAGAAACTAAAGAAAAAAAATAATATCATGTTTAATAACATTTTAGGCAGCGTTTCAAAAGACAACGATCAACCAGATGAAAAGGAAAAGCTGTCAGATGTTGCCATCGCTGGGATTGTTATCGGAGCATTAATTGTTTTGGCTATTGTCGTCATAATAGCCTGGTTAAAAAGCAGACCTCCCAGACCACGACCACGAATTCATCCAACCGCACCTCCCTTCAATCCATCCTTTCATCGATAAAAATAAACCTTAAATATGTTGAGGAAAAGGTAAGTGTCTTAACAGTGTTGTAGCATCAAAATATGTTATACGTCTTACAACTAACACTTGTTTGTTATGAAAAATCTTTGCATCGATAAATACTTTTGCTTGGTTATATTAGACCTTATTCGCTTTGGCGGTTTGTTGTCACATTAATTACAGCCGTCGACCATTTGATGAATAAACTTTGGAAAATATCCTTGCTTTCAAATTTTCAAATAGCCGAGTGCATATATGAAGAAATAAAAGATCAATTCTCTAGAGAATATCGATACCACTTGGTCTGTAATGGAAAAAAAGTCACTAAAACGAAAAAGGTCTTTTTTTTGTCTTTCTTGAGTTTAGTTTACAATAAATAGGGTATTTATTTACTGCTCGAATTGTCCGGGGTTTTTTTCATAAAATTATGAATCCGTAAGTAAACTACTTCTTGACGTGTGCATAACCAGAGTGCCCCAATCTACATTGTGTAACTATTTACTAAAACATCACACATTCATGCCTATAATACTCGATCATCCAAGTCGCAGCTCTTTAGTACAAAATACTCTAGACTTAACTTACAAATAAAGGCTTTCTCACGTATTGGTTTCGAAGTTTGGAATAAGATACTGAAGGAATTTAAAACATTATCAAAAAATTCTTTAAATAACAAATGAAAAAGTTTTTATTTCAAATCATGGATAATGAAGATTCTTATCTTGATGTCGAAAATATTACCTCCACACTCAAAGACTGCACAATTAAAATAATGTCTAACTATTCAGTGTTTACCCGCCTCGAATAGCTAATTTGCTATCCACGGGTCAAAATAACTTAATTTTTAATAAAACAATGATTCCACTCGAGCTTGTTGGATATGAGATGGTTATAGCCAACTCGGCGCTACGAGCATCGTTGGCTATCTACCATCTCATATCCAACGCGCGCTCGTGTGATAATTGTTAAATATACCCCTCGAGGTAATGAGAGGCTTTCCTCTTGTGTAAAGGTTTCTTTTTTTCTTATATAGTCCAGTTAAAATACTTATTAGGCGTGGACCAAATTGCAACAGAAAGTTTTTCTTTGCCATTCATCTCTTAATAATATAAAAATCAACATATCGAATGTCTAAAAAATATACGAAGGGGAAGCTACAAAATTTCTTAGGAAAGAATAGAGCTCCACGAGGATAGCATGGAAACGATACCCACCCATGCCATACCCTACCCACTGTCTTCCGTACGCAAGTTTCTTTGACAAAAAAATTATCATTTTTAAAAGTTAAGAGGAAAATGAAAAGCGTAGTAAATAATATTATGTAATCTCCTCAACAGATACTATTCTTATATTAATTTGAATAAAGTTTCAAGGTCAGCATGAAAACTGGGCTAAATATGAAAAAACATGAAAATTGTTTACTTTTTATTTATGCGAAAAGATACTGAAAGCATTAAAATGAACATAGTTATCTAGGTAACTTTAGCACATATTAATTTTAGAAGGAAAGGACAAAAAATAAAGCCTGTTTCAGACTTTCAGATAATGGACCTCGCAAAGAAAATATACTTGAGCAAAGCACGCGAAAGAGCAAAAATGAGTGTCAGGTTACCCTTCCGCTAGTTTCGCTTACGTATCTTTTCATCGTACTTTGCTATCCGAGATCCTGGAACAGGGAATAAGTTATTCAGCTGTATAGCGTAATTACATCCCCGAACATGGAGGATGTTTTTTTCTACAGTTAAATCTGATTACGCAAAGGATGGCTTTAGGTGATAGTGGCAAATGGGTCATTACAGAACGAAAACATCTACTGCAGGGATTTACATCGCCAAATTTTAATTCACTTGGCTCTATCATCATCATCATCATCATCATCATCGTCATCATCATCGACATCGCCATCGTCACTATTGTCATCATCATTATCGTCATCATCATCATCATCGTCACCATCATCATCATCACCATTGCCGTCGCCAACGTCGTCACAATTCTTATCACCCAAACTAACACATCTCTACAGCGCCATGCATGGCTCTTTGCCAGGCGTAGCCGACGTTTACGAGGTCCTGCACCTGCGGCAAGGACCACCTCGAATTCTAGTTGCTGAGTGACAATTAATTTCAAGGCCTGCCTTGCCACATCGTTCCTATCACATTTGAAGGTTTTTTAATCCAACTCCGTTTCCTGTGACTTACTTATGTTATTATCCATTCCATTTTGTTCCTTCTAAGGATTTCTTCGACATTCTAGTCTGCTGACGCCTCTGGCACTCTCAGTATTTGGCATCTTGTCTTCTTCTCTTGCCAGCCGGGCAAGTCTGCTTGCGTGTAATACGGTACATTCCTCGCATTGCAATAATCTGGCCAGATGAGGAGGGGGGTTGAAGAATAGGAGATAGGTTGCTGGCCTCACACGCAACGCTCAACCAAGAAGGTCATGGATAATTCTTCTTCTGACCACTACCCTACCATGAGTACAGAACTCACGGTAGAACCTCATGGAGAAATTCAAGCCACCCTACCAAATGAATATACGTTGTTGATCCCGACAGGGTAGACATGGATTCACCAACCCCCATCCAGCTGTTTACCTGCCTAGGGCATATAATCCCATGGATAACAGAATTTACAAGGGGGTCGGGATGACAGACTGACAAAATGTATGTGGACAAATGGTGGACGTCAAGTTACTGAAAGAAAGAAAAATGCGTCGTTTTAAAATGTTTATCACCGCTGTGATAATTTCACACAAAACCGATTATCAATTTAATCTAGAAATTTCGCCTGGCACTTAAAACGTGGTCGTTTCATTTCCTTTTTTGGCATTTTTTAGTCCAGTCTTCTCCCAGTAGATCACACACCAATTTCCTTCGAGACAACTTTTTCTGTTCTGGCCCGACCTTAAGTAGATTATTCGAACATTTGAAAATTAGTATATGTAATAGGACTACATGCTGTCCAATTTGAAAATAATAATAATAATTGGACGAGGCCGTGGGCCGAGTCCAATTTGGCAGTTCGAGGAATTTGTTTGAATCCAATTATTTCCAAATTGGACAAGCATGTAGTCCTGTTACCTGTTAATTATATAGCATCCAAAAATATATGAACGTGGCAAATGGTTCGCTCTACAAACTAGTTTTTCTTGACAATTGATTGTTTTATGGAAGGCGTCCAGATTTTTCTTAAATTTGACAGTTTGAGCAAGAACTGTCCAATTTATTTTAAATTTGGACAGTTGTCAAAAATTAATAAAAATGCATTTGTTGACAATAATGGATTTTGGTGTAGCTATATAATTAAACAATATAAATAGTTGTAAACAGTCCTATAAATCAAATCAGATTATTAAAAACTAAGTAACAACCAAGCCAAATAATAATGATCCGGCCTAAAAACTGTAAATGTCACTGTCCGCTTGAGACATTACTGGTCTTTTCTTTTCCTTTCTTTTATATAAACAAAAATGCTTCAAAATGTTAACTGTTTCTCAAATTTTCTCAAATACCAAACTTATATTACCGACAGTGGAATTTATGTAAATGTGTGTTATGAATACATTCAAAGCGGGAAATTTTTTAAGCCTCATTTTCATGTTGAGTATTGGGGCTAGTTACATTTAATAGATTTTGCCGTCTTAAACACGTTCGATTCTCCTACACTTTTGATATGTTGTATAGGACAAAATTCTGTTTATGAAACCCCCAAAATAGCTTCTGTTGCAATTTGTTCTCTTTTTAATTGCTAAAATACCTGGACTGTAAAGTATAATTGTTGTTTTTGTTTCTGAAATGTATGTATATGAAGGGATATATTTTCGCCAAAGAACATTAAACACAACCTTCGCTAGGTTCTCGACAACAATATCAATCATAATATCAACTCACCTTTCATTTTAACTTGTACTTGCTTTTAACTGTAATAATAGGAAATTTCTGAGTTTTGTTTTGCCTCTGTGTCAAAACGGGTCTAATAGTCCAGTTTCGAGTTAACCAATACCGCTCAGTAAAACGACTAAAGACGCGTCTATACAGTGTCAGTCTCGACCTGAAGTAAAATATTCGCAAATACCAGTAAGAACAGAAAATAGTAACAACTTTGTGCATTATGGGTGGTATATATGAAATAATTCATATTTGAACTGCGGATATAGATGAAAGTGAAGAATGATCATCGCAGTTAATTTCCAATTTAATCAATTGGAAAGAAGAAGCCTGAAAAAGTCAGGGCTTCAATTCAACGGGATTCGAACCCGTGACCTCCGCAATACCGTTGCGATGCTCTGCCAACTGAGCTATGAAGCCACACATAGAGAGAGCATCGCACCGGTATCATAGAATGGTAGAGAGGCATCGCGGTATCGCGGGGGTCAAGGGTTCGAATCCCGTTGAAGCCTTGACTTTTTCAGGCTTTGATTAGATTGATTAAATTGGAAATTAACTGCGATGATCATTCTCCACTTTCAACTTTGTGCATTTATTTATTTATTTTGATTTGCCAAAAATAGAATTATAATACAATGATTAATAAATAAAAACAACTCAATATACAGATAACGATGAAAATACAAAACTACAGTATAATATGATAAGGTGGAAAGCAAAATGGCGAGGGAACCTAATAAAAAACCACGGGGCTTGTAAGCTTAAGTTCCCTCCCTCCCTATTTCATCTTACGCTTCAGTGCTTTTCTGCTGGTATTTGGGAATATTTTTCATCGGATTGAGGCTAACCCTGTACAGCTGAGTATTTAGTATTTTTTTTTTCAGCGGTATTGGCAAACTCCAAACTGGACTATTCAAGACACGATAATGTGCTACAAATGCAAGTTAATTTTTATGTAAATCAAACTTATCTTCGTCAGTATTAAAAGTATTGAAAGATGACTCGTTTTGAAAAAGAGGAAGAAGGCAACTCAGAAATATTTTATTGAAGAACCGTGAATGCTCAAAGTAGCCCCCCCCCCCTCCCACCCCCCGCCTTCCCCTTCGAATCAGCGCCCGCTCTCGCCTTGTAAAATTAAATCAGTAAGCCCCGGGCGCTAATTGGAGCCTTTATGGTACCCTTACCTTCGCTTCGAACCCCATCTTACCGTACTTTTTTAATGTATTTAGGAAAATGGGTCCAGCTAAATTTTTGATCGATCTTTTTGAGCATCGTATAATCGTACTATAACTTAAGTAATAGCGGTTGTAATCTTATCCAGCCTTCTTATAATAACCTTTATTGCCATAATTTTTTAACTTATAAATTTTTTATATCGAACAATTGTCTACCTTGAGAGGTTTTCGCTAGAAGTTGGAGGCATTTGATTTTTGAACTGCTGTATCATAGGCATATTAGTGGCATATTTTTTAATTCTTATTCGGTGGGACTTACATTCCATTGATATTTTTTAGTCTTTTGGTATTGGTGGAATATTAATACGTCTACAATTGTCGCTTAAATAAGCTGATATTTTATGCTCTTTCGATTTCCAAATAGTATTTTTTAATAAGGTTTTAATTGTACTTTAACGCTTGTACTTTTTTAACCTGTAATTATTTTTAAGAATTTTAGCTTTTGAGCTGTAATATTTACCTTTAGCAAGTAACGTCCATTTTTTATGTATTTTAATTGTAAATGATCTCAGATATATTATTCAATGATGTATTTCCGTCTTTTCGTTCATTTCCAATAGTTTTCTCGCTAAAGAAACCTTTGCACCAGTTCGAAACGTATTGCACAAACTGATTTGCATCGCATCAAGTCTTTGTAAAAATGCGTGCAAATCAGTTTGTAACGTCATATCAGGAATAGTTCCAAGCCCCTTATGACTCGGTCGTGGACCAGATGGTGCACAAGTTTTCGTAACTTTTGAATATTATAAATAGTCAGAAGTTGGTAACGAGGCAAAACGAAAGGTGCAATGCGTTTCGAACTGAAGTGCAAAGGTTTACTTTTTTGAAAAAATATTTTGAGTTATTGGATTGAATCATACTCAGTGTTTACGCATAAACGCTTCCACTTTTATGGCAATGGTTGAAAAAAACGGGCGGTTAAACGTACTTCGAGAGCAACGAGGAAGGGCCCCCTTTGTCGGTAATTATTTTGCATTGCACAGCAATAAATACTAATTGACAATAAAGTTAGGTAGCATTCTCGTCCCCATAGCCCTTTTCGTTTCTCTTTCCCGGCGGGGCCTTGGCACGAGAAACGAAGGGCTCTGGAGGCATACGATTTCTAGTCCGAGATTCTAGGACTTTCGGACTTCATGTATAAAGCATTGCTGTTTCTACATGTTGTGTGTTGTAATATGGCGGCCGGCGAACATGTTGACTTCCGTTTAAGATTTCTTTGTTCTCAACAGCCAATAAAAAGAATTCGAAATTTTTTTAAAATCCTTTGTCCCAAGAGCCCTTAGTTTTTCGTGCCAAGGCCCTACCAGCTAAGAGAAACGAAATGTGTAGGTAGGTGCAGTGTATTAGGACCCAGATTCCCTCCCAGTGTAGTGTAATGGATCCAGATCCTCTGGGTAGGAGTCGAGCACGAGCTATCATTGCCCAGTTTCATACCGTGAGATACTGGGTCGAGTGCGGACTTTCGCGGACAAATTAAAAAAATAAACAGAACTGTAAACTTCCGACGAGTTGTCCGCTTCTTTGATCCTTTTGTTTTTAAAACAATAAGCTCGTGACGAGGACGCCTTTTCCTTCGCAAATGCGGAAGCCATTTTTTTTTGTAATTTGTCCGCGAAAGTACGCACTCGACCCAGTAACTCACGGTATGAAACTTGGCAATGGCCGTTCTTATAACAGACAAGTTCGGGGCACAACAGTAGGTGGGTAGGGAGGGAGGTAGGTTGCTGTGATCAAGTACCGCGGTTATCTGTTTTGAAAAAGAGAAAGGTAGATGCAACGACTAATTTTGCTAAGTGGAAGATTTAAATTCTGACTGATCTAAACCAAGGTTCGTTTTTCCCTTGGTACACACGCATGTTTAATGTGCATAATTATACGCACTATCAACGAGCGCGGCAAGCTACTGGTACCACTTGCTGCTGTCTGATACCCCATAATTTTCCAATCTCCCTCTTCAAATCTTGGTACTTCTCACTCTTTTCACCCTCCTTTTCGTACACTCTGTGATACCACGGTGAAACAATATCCACAATAATAATAATAATAATAATAATAATAATAATAATAATAATAATAATAATAATAATAATAATAATAATAATAATAATAATAACAATAATAATAATTATTATTATTATTATTATTATTATTATTATTATTATTGTTATTATTATTATTGTTATTATTATTGTTATTATTATTGTTATTATTATTAAACAGCTTTTAGTGTTAAATACTATCTAGTTTCAATTTTAAATATTTTTAGTATATATGATGTGTATTTTAATAGGCTGATGAATTGATGATGTTGATGTTTTTTTTTATTTTTTAAAAATACTATGTAAAATGTTTGTATTCATAAGGTGATGGCAATAAAGTTTATTTAAAATTTAAAAAAATATTATTATTATTATTATTATTATTATTATTATTATTATTGTTATTATTATTATTAGAAGGGGAATAGGCTAGTTATTCGTGATTCGAGACCTCAACCCTTAACTACCTTGTGTTTGCTAAATTCTTGTAACTGACCCGCCGGGTAAAAGGCCGAGGAGTCGAGGAGGGCCCGGGGTCCAGACTCTCGAAGTGGTCATCGTAAGCAAAGGGAGCCATGGTACTTTTTGGCTCCTTCGTGCACCGGACACATATGACGTAAAACAAGAGAAACAAAAGATGAAAAACAATGTTGCCCAAACTACAAAGAATCAAGAAGTAATATATCAAACACAAGAGACAGTGTTTCATCACATTTCCAAACACCGAGAAGAGAGTTGAAAATACGACGCGTAGCGGAGTATTTTTGACGAACTTCGAGGTGTTTGGAAATGTGATGAAACATTATCTCGAGTGTTTGATATATCTTCTCAATCGAAACTAAAACTACGGAGAAAACGAAGAAATCGTAAAAATCTATGCTAATTAAGATCACATTTCCAAACCACGGTTACGGTTCTGATTTCCATTGTTTTAGCGTGATGAATTATAAATGAGTTTGAGAAAACACTGTCTAACATTTGCATACGGTACACGGAGTAACAGCCTACGTTTTAGGCCAAAACTGGAAGAAATATAATTATGAAGACCAGTGGAAATTGAGAGGTAAATAAACAAAACTATCTACCAGAGCCGCTTGTCCCTCTTGGCCCGTTGGACCCGTGCACGAGGAACAAGTGGCCCTCAGGACACATGACGTGATTGACAAAGGGAGTCCAATCACATCTACTGATGACAAAGAGATTTTAAAACGGCTGATTGCTTGGACCCCCTTTTCTAGATTCTGGCCTATTAAATCATGTTTCTCCAAAGCCACTTGTTCTTCGAGCATACTGTATTTATTGGAATAAGCGCAGCCCCCGAATAAGCGCCGCCCTCGATTAAGCGCCGCACATAGAGTGGAAAAGTTAAAAAGCGCCGCCCTCGAATAAGATAATAAAAATACACTGTAATCGCTGCAATGCAGTTCTTAGCCAGCAATGGTCTTTCAGCAACAGTCATTACATTGACATCGAGTGAAGAGTTGTTGTAAACCTCCAAAAAAGCATTGGCGAGGCTGTTATGAAAGCCGGTAAGCCATGAAAAAATACTCATGAACTTTATTAAATTGTACAATCAAACTGTTTTGTGTTTGTGGTATGAGCTTTTTAAATAAGCACCGCCCTCGATTAAGCGCCGCACCGGAGACACGAAAAACTAAATAAGCGCCGCGGCGCTCATTCGAGTACGGTTAGGCCCGCCTGGATAAGACTGGGGACGAGAATGAAAAGCTTCAACAAGGAAGTTAGTTCTACGTTATCCAGGATTCAGTGCGAGGAAAGCCGACCGTCGCATTGGAGGCACTTTTTAACAGAAAGAAAATATTTCGCCCGTGATTCTACTACTACGTAAGCCCCATACCGAGGTCTTTATTACACCGGCAATCCACTTTAGGGAAAGCAAGCGGATATTGTTGGAAGTCGTGATCAAGGCCAGGCTCCGAGTGCTTACCGCTAAATCGTTTCTTTGTTTTGTGGTTTCACATATCAGAATGATGATTACAAGTCTCATCTTTGCAGTTACTGTTGCTTTAGGTGAGTGAAATCTCTTGTGAATTCAATGTTCATATAAATCCACCTGCCCATGAGTAACTCATAACACGCATGCAGCTGAACGCCTCAAATGGAGAAATACTGTAATTACGGCATGTGTCCATGATGGCAGGTAAATATCGACGGGTAATAAAAGCCTAATATCTCCAAATATTTCTCACTGGATTATAATTGAGGGGAGCTGAACTAATCAACAAGTTATAGAAGTCTCGGTAGACAAAAGTTTGCAAATCAACTCAGGAGCATTTGTGAAGGCATTATCTTTAAACAGCTCAGTTGGTTACGACTTTGCTGACAATTCAAGCGGTGTGTTACAAATACAGACTGCAGACTGGCAGAATTTTTTCGGTATACGCAACCATGGTAGGCATTCTAAAATGTGCGGCTTTTAAGCGATTCTGGTTTTATTCCATTAGAGGTCATTAGATTTGGTTTAAATTAATGACAAGAATTACCTTGCAGATTTAAGGGACATTGTAAGTCCTACGGTCGACTTATTTCTGCTCAAATTAATTCGCTCACTGACACAATGACACAAGCAATTAACCGAAGAAACAGAACCACTTTATGCACGGCACTTTGTTCCTCAGTCAAACCAATCTTACTACATTGCTAATAAAATACTCGCCAAAGTCTCCAACAGTTCGAATTCTGCTTGTTATACCCAGAAATAAAACAGGAAGATGCCTTACGTGTCACGTCACCCAGCGCGTAGCTTCCACGGAAGTCACTGAAAAGACAAGTTTTTTACGCAAGATATGCAAAGCCACCTAGTTTATCAGCTCATAATTTGGGTTTTCTTCATACAAACGCGTCTTCGTCGTAACGAAAACCGGAAGTATTGTTTGAGTTTTGCTCTTGACCGCTTTAAAATGGTACAAGAGATAAGGATGGTGTCCCTACATGCTTGTTTTTTAAACCAGCTTCATTTGTGATTTTGTCATTAATGCCATTAATATTTTGTCGGTGTTCTCGAAAGAATAGATCAAGCGATTAGCCAATAAAATTCCATTATATACCTTAGTGCAAAAGGCGTGACGTCACATAACACGATTCGTGTCAGTTTTTCGAAGACGTTCCCTCCCTCCCTCCCTCCCTTTTTTTTCATTTTCTCGGTTGGCTTTAACTACAAAAATTTTGCACCATTGATTTTTTCTGAAACTCTCACCACTGTAAGGTAATGAGTAACTAATGTCAGAAATGCAAAAAAAATTGGGGGTCACCGACTTCGTTTTGGAGATAACATGCCCACAACAACACCCTAAATCTGAAAACTCGCGCTTCCTTAGCGGATACGGCTGTGTCTGTAAACACAAAAATATTGCAAATACATCTTTGAAATGAACGTATCTCTGTCAAATGTTGTTTAAATGGATCCATAAAGTCAATTGTGGTTCCTTAAAGAAGAAATTCACATTTAGCGGCCACATTTCCACTCGCCTAACAGCCGCAAGATGGCAGGATTCGATGTCCTGTTTTAAACTTACCACAGTTTTGACAATCTGCCGAGAATTTTAAGTAAAATCAGTTCATGGAAAGAAGTAGGGGTCATCGACCATTTAAGACAGTAAACTACCAGCAAAGCTACGAAACGGCTTCTGGCCCTTTGTATTTCCTCAGCGCTCGCGCTTGATAGATGACGTGGCGTGACGTACGTACAAACAATTAGCGCGAACGTCCTAGTTTACACTGACGCTGTTACTGCGACTCAATGCATGCAACCGTACAGTAACCATTTGAGCTGAAAATTAATCAAAACCTTTGAAAGGTTATTCACCGTTTTCACTGGTGATATTTTCAGTCACGTCATCAACCATTGTCATAGTTTTTGCAGTGAGTTTCGGTTCCTTCGGCAGGGCGTTGACCTCAATAACTCATCGTCACAGGCTGTCGTAATCTTGTGAATTCTGGGAGGTAGATGCTGTAAGACTAGAGAAACAATCCTCCTCCCAATTAGCACTAAGCTCTTTTCCCGTTGGCAGAGTGGAAGTTGCTTCCAAGGCTTCAACACTAGTGTCCATGCATGCAAACAACGACCGTCCATAAAGCGGGGTTGACGATGTAGACTGAAGAGGTCGTCACTCTAGACGTATTTACCGGTGTCCGTAATAAACGGGTTAATTTTAAAGAAAATATATACGCTTTTGTTCGGGGCAAAGGAAGCTGTCCGTAATATCGGGGTGTCTGTATTAAAGGGCCCTTGTCAGCCACAGTATTATATTTTACGTGGACATAAATTCCTTTAAACACTTCCAGTAACATAACCTACAGCAATACAATACGATTGCGCTCCACCAAACAATTTCCATAATTTTGATGCAATCGAAAATGGCGGAGGCTGACTAGGGACCTTTAAGCAGAGCGGGTTTCCATTCCAGTATAGTCTGTTTTCACAATTCAGTAATGAACTGATCGCTCTATCAGCGGATTGAATTGGATTGACAGACTGTCAGCATTAATCAATACATATTGAAAGACAGACAGACAGACGGACGGAATTATTGACTCACTGACTCACTGGCTGACTGACTCACTGGCTGACTGATTCACTGACTGTCTTACTAACTGACCCGCTGACTGACTGACCCACTGACTCACTGACTGACTGACTGACTCACTTACTGATTCGCTGACTGACTGACTCATTGCCTGCCGCCTACCTGCTTGCTTGCTTGATGTTGGTTGATTGGTTGGTTGATTGATTGATTAGATAATTTGGTTTTATCAACTGGGTTGATAGTGTCAATTGGCCACTGTAAAGAGATTCAAGAGCTGACGTTTCGAGCGTTAGCCCTTCGTCGGAGCGAATCAAGGAATTGTGCGTCGTGTGTTTTTATATACAGAAAGATGGAGCTTCGCTATTGGCTGGTGCCTGGTGACGTTTCGAGTGTTAGCCCTTCGTCGGAGCGAATCTCTTTACGGTGGCCAATTGACATTATCAACCCAGTTGATAAAACCAAATTATATTGTTATACTTCCCACCGACGCAGCACCACAGTTTCTTTAGAAACTTACCCCCTCCATTCTGATTGATGGATTGATTGATTGATTGGTTGGTTGGTTGGTTGGTTGGTTGGTTGGTTGGTTGACTGACTGACTGACTGACTGACTGACTGACTGACTGACTGATTGATTGATTGATTGATTGATTGATTGATTGATTGATTGATTGATTGATTGATTGATTGATTGATTGATTGATTGACTGATTGATTGACATTTAGGTTGCCTGCAACACTGTGATTCTGAGCTAACAGGTGTTGGCAATTGTTCCTTCTTGGAATATTACTGTACTCTTCGGGAATACGAGTCACACTTCTTTAAAACAATATACAAAGACGCCGCTGCAGATTGTGGGTAAGGTTGCGTCCGTATTGATTATTAAATGTTTTGTTATTGTTTTACTTGTTCGTGGTCCTATTTCCCATTTGTTTGTTATAAAATTAGGCTTCAATTCTGGATCTTGTACTACCGTTCCTTAAATAAAGCTGTGAGCTGTAATTCAAAAAGACTGGAAGTCGGCGATATCAAGAATATGCAGAGTGTTTACTGCAGCGGTTCTGACTTGGAGGCTCCTCTTATGCTGTCTCTACCACCTTGTTCAAACGCGTACAAGAACAAAGTTGGCCAGTGCATTAATGACTTTACAACGACTTTTTCCAATGACATCACAAACACATCTCTCTGCAGGTATAACTGAATTCATCGTTTGATTTTGTAATAACTTTGACGCCTTGCAATTGCATCACGGTAAACTATTAGAATTTACTCGTTTGCTCAGTCCGTATCTCTTTTGCAACCAAATTTAAAAGCCCATGCGCACTGGCGGACAAGTTTTGAAATGTCCTAACATTTTTGCCAAACTTTGGCACGACAAGAGACATCTTGAAAAAAACAAAATGAGAAATTATCAGTACAATTCAATAGCTTTGCACTCACTTTTGGCTTCGTATAACATTTTTCAGCCATATTATAATGAATTTCATATTAATTTCACATCCATATTAATTCGGAGAGTTATGCGAAGAGGGCATAGATTGCGACGAACAGATTTCCAAAAACAACCAGATACTATAAAACAATTTATATTTTCTCATTACAGTTTTCGGCAAGAAGAAAATAAAAATCAGGTGATGTAAACCTGGCTGCATTTGTTCTCGGAACTTGAGACCACGGCTTAATTCTCAGGGCATGCAGTAAAAACCCGCATAAAAGAACAAGTGGTTATCCTGATAAATTCAACTGGTTCTTATAAATAAGGAAATGCTGGGTACCAGCTACCTTAAAATTATTGGGTCAGAAAAACATGTCTTGATTTAAGAGGATGGAGTCAATTAATAAAGCAGTGTCAGTTGTGCAATCTGACAGTGTATAATTTTCAGACAGAATTTAAGAACATGTTAAGAACAGCTTGAGGCTGATTTTTCACTAAGTACCCAATATATAAGAACGGCACCAGCCTGAAACTGAAAAACATAGGTTCTTTTATGTTCTGTAACACAATAACCAATCAACAGCGTGTACTTGTTTCCTGGAGTCAAAAACATAATGGCAAGTAGATATATAAGTTATTTGCCGGCTGGGAGGTCCGTGTAGTGAAAAACTGGAACCTCGGGCAGCATTTAAGACCTCGGTCACAGTTTTTCACTATACGGACCGACCCTTCGTCGGCAAATAACTTATTTATCTTTTTCCTACTTTAACATTTTGGAGCAAGAAATCATAAATTGTTTGAAAATCTCTGTTTACGCGCGCACCCAGTTGAGCCGATCGCTGTTCGCACTTGTGTTTTGCAACAACTAGAACATTAATGATTAAATCTTGTCCCAGCAATACGGATGGGACTCCAGTGTACTCGAGCACTCGATTCTTCCGTTTGCTGTTTGGCCAACAGAACCCTAGATTCCATGCCTGGTTGCGACGTTACTGTGACGTCATCTGTTTCTAGGTTTCAATAGCGACCAAAAACCAACCTAAATCTACTAATTAGGTTTTTGCCCCGACGGCATTGTACAAAACAGTAAGATAACTAACTTACTTACAACTATTTTATTTTGATTTGATCCATCGCAACAGGATACGCGGTAAAGCCAAAATGTGTACAGCCTTGGCATGGCAATCCTCTTGCAATCAATCGGATATGGCCGATGGTATATTTAGCAAGATCATTGGCGCCTTCAATCCGTTTTGTAACAACGATAAAGATCCATGGTCAGTGGAAGCGGACGCGTGTGCCAGTTACACAATACCGTATCGTAATCCCGAATGTGATAATTGTCCAGCTGAACGTTGTACGAAAAATGCAGCAGAAATCCGTGGTGGCATCGTTGACCATTTGTTAAATATTTTTCTGTCCACGGTGGCAATTTTTTTCCAGGACAACTTGCTGATAACCAGAATGTAAACTGCCAAGGCATATTATCATAATTGTCACTGTAAGGATTATGTAGCCATTTTCCCGACTACGCTAGCCCTAATATTATAACAATCTTGTCCCCAGAGCCCGCGATCCTTTTGGTCAGCACCAAGAATCGAGACCTCTGAGCTAGACTATGCAGAATCAGAATCATAAGCAAAATCAAAACGTTAGGTTTTTGAACAGCTCGAAGCCGTTGCGTTTTCCGTTCCGGGACGAGATTGCCCCGCCTGGCAATTATTTCAAAATTTTCGAAATCCTCCACTTTCTCAAGCCAAACGTCCCGCAAAGACGTCGAAAATTTAATAGTTGCTTGTCTTTCGCTCTACGAAATGAATGCTACTTGAAATTTTATATTGTTTTCAAACAAAACTTCTTCCATAGTTTTGTTTTGAGGCGGCAAATCAAAAATTACCTTGGGTGCCAGAGTTTTTTCATGCGCCGTTTCTGTTTTCGCGCGGCTGCGTGTTGCGAAAAACCTTTGGTACGCAGGGTAATTAAAAATAGAAGTTGGGTTTGGATTCGTAAGCATTAGTCGGGAAACATATAGTTAGTCTTACCAAAATATTTGCCAGCAAGTAAAAAAGGTAAGGGGTTGACCATTTAAGGGGGGGGGGGGGGTGGCTGATGCCTGGTCAGTAATGATGCCGGGCAGGATATTGTTTTCCTTTCCAATGCTCTGCAGGATAATTTTTTTTCTTTGTAACATTTTTTCCTTAGAGCTGTGCAAGAATTTTTTTCCTCCATTTGTGCTGCACGCATTTTTCCCCTCTGACAAGCGCTTGTACGATTTTTTTTTTCAAAATCACGCAGCCCCCCCCCCCCCCCTCCACTCAAACGTTAATAGGTCGGCCCCTTAAGTCTGCTTATATATTGCACAAAATACTCTCTTCTAAGAGATGAATTTTGTAGGAAAATAGAAAATATCATCCGTTACAAGCCATTAGCGAACTAATGACTTCCACAAATCACGATGTTAATATTCAATTAGCGAAATTCATTTCATCTTGCCATGATGTATGTAATATCATTCTTTCAAATTTTACTGATGTAGCTGGATTTCTATTTAACAATTAGATTACATGAGCCCGAGATTTCTATGAGGTGATAGTTGATGAGGCCGAAGACCGAATCAACTATCACCTCACAGAAATCGAGAGCGAATAATCTAATTGTTCTAGTAAAAATCATAATAAACGAATCGTGTGTCGGTGAAAAAGTTCTAAACCTTCCTTCAAAACGTCGCTAAAGCGCGAAGACATTGCCATAAGATCAGATAAGATAACTTTATTTATACACGGTATTTCCATCAGCTGAAGACGACCTTCAACCACTGCACTCTAATGGCTGCTAGTGTGCAGTAGCTCAGCCAATCAGATTGCGGCATTTGCATTATTATACTAGTAGATTTTTACTAAATGCCGATATTAATTACATATCCGAGATTATTTCAAGCTTTTGTAACAGTGTACGTATATATAGGCATGCAAATAAAGCTAGTTGTTGTTGTTATAAGCCTTGGGGCCCATCAGGCTGGAAGTTATCCCAGTTTCTGTAGCATGAAGCGAAGAGTATTGCTACAGTATTCTATTCTATTCGTATTCTTTCCAAACTTTTTTAAAGGGGTCTTCGTTTTGTAGTTTTGCTGGGGTTATGTACAAAACGAAGACCCTGGTCAAATTCGCTAAAAACCGCCAATCCTGTTGTTCCTTGTTTCTGCTTAGGTCAAGAATCATGTTTCAGCCGTTTTCAAGTGATTTCAAATCGATTTTCAAGGGGTCTTCGTTTTTGGGTCTTCGGTCTTCGGTCTTCGTTTTGTACCCACCCGGCCGGAAACCAGTGGAAACATCTGGAGCTTACTTTGGCGCTCTCAAAACGTTTCTTCTCGTTGTTAAACTTGAAAACGTTCGCATAAACACTTCCCTCAACATATCGGCTACTTAGAACTCGAAAACATAAGACGAATCGATATTTTCGCGCGTGTCACGCATTGTGAAAAATCTGAAATTTTCAAAACAAAGACGTCTACCGAACTGTAAACAGGCCAGCAGATATATGTTTGAATTAAAAAAAAACTAAAACAAAATCTATTTATATACACAAAAACCGAAATACATACATCGAATAAACCTATTTACATGCAAAAAAAATGTTAATTGTTGAATACATCGTTAAATCTAAAAAGAGATCGCTATCCGGAGTCTTCTAAAACCAGATAAAGTAGACTCAGATCTTCGGTAGGGAGTTCCAGTTCTTAGATGCAAAGTAACGAATAACGAAGAGTTGAGGCCATAAGTAGAAGTAACAGTATTAATCCTTCAATAACACGATATGCAACCAACAAGTATGTCAACAGGCGGAGTTTGTCGGACTTTCCTTTTTTCCTTTTTAGCCAGAAGACAGACTATGAATTGGAAGTATGAAGGATTAATTATTCGGCCACGAACACATCGTTTAAGAAAAGAACACTTTACAACAATAAGTTCAATACTTTGTACATTCTTTGCTTCAACGATATTGCCTTGCCCGCCCATAGCGTGTCGTCAACATTGTTTTATAGCACTAAATTTTAGAACAACTTACGTAACGGGTAGCTACAGATAACGGATAGCAATGTCTATCCCATTTGTCCAGACAGAAGTAAAAGTGGCTTAGCCCATTGGCGCCTGTGTTGGCCAAGACCGGCGAGGACGAACATTGACCTTTGTTCCTAAAGGCATCACTTATTCTCAATCTTGCAGGAAGAAGAATTCTTTCCAATGATACCCAGATCAGATTGACAGAGATAACTGTGCATGAAATACACACGGAAATGCTTAGAAATTTGAGTGACAAACTCGGAGGAAAAATTGCGTCAACTATCCTTTGCTACTCCGTGGCAAAAATTTTCTATTTGGATGAAGCTTTTGAAAATTTTGAACCGAGAGGAAGCCCAGTAGTAGGCCAACAACTGTAGCAAAACGATAAGGAAAGGCGGAAAAAAATAAGACTAGCTAGTGAAACAATCTCAGATAGTGCAGAGTGTTGTCTACAACTGAACATGTACAATGTACAACACTTAAGGCCGTGGCAAACGACGACACATTGTTGCTCCTTTCGAGCAAACTGGGAAACACTTTTTGCAAACACAAAATGTTTCTGAGACAAAAAAACAGAAACAGTTTTCTGTGTTCCCGGGCAAACAGGGAAACAATTTTGCACGAAAAACGTTTCTTCATTTGCCACGGCCTTTAGGATGGTCATCTACATAGGTGAAAGTACTCATGCAGGTCTGCCTTCCCCCCCTCCCCCACCACGCCCCGTCCACTCCCAGCCTGTATTGATTTTGCTTAATATATCAACTATTTGTTTGCTTTTAGCTCAGTAATTTTGAATTTTTTTTATTGTAAGTTATAAATCAGAACTGAAATATTTTTTCAATGGAGGTATTTTTGTCCAGACTGTAAAGTAAACAGAATATTATGTGTCTCGTCAAGTGTTAAAGAGAGGGGGGCTGCAGCCACTCCCCCACCCCCAAATTAAACAGCCCCCCCCCCTCCCATATCACTACACTGAAACCGTTTATTGTCGCCCATCACTTAGAATGACAAGGATGGAAATGGATGAAATTGAAACATTGTAAACGGATACAAATTTAGTACCTCTTATGCCTGATAAGGATAAAAGCTTTGATATTTCTTTTGTCTTGGATTTTAGTACCCGATGACGTCACGTGAAAACGATCTATAACGGGAAACAAATAATATTAAAGACGAAACCAAACTCTTTTTGTTTTGTTTTGCTCTTTTTCTATTTGTGTTAAAAGATGTACAGCTGTGTTTCGGAGGGGCCTGGAGGTATAAAATTGAGAAGATTTTTCTGGCACCTTTTGGCGCTACTTTCTCTCAGTCCTGCAGGAAAACTTTTGTCTAGTCAGTTACAGCAAAAACTAAGTAACTTTGGAATTCAGGATGCAAGACCACTTTACGAGAAACGTCAGAATTACGTCAGATGTCATTACGTAAACCATGTCAAACAGACCAAATACTCGAGCTTTCAAAAACAAAACCACTGGCTTTCTCGGCTCCCGCCTTATCTTCTTGAGGTATTTAACAATCTCGCCTTCGGAGAATTTAACAGTAGTTTCTGTTCTCTTTTTTGTGACACTGCAACGACTAGTAGCTTATAATAAAATCTGTTTTTAAAATGGCACTTTTAACATAATTATTAGCGCAATACAGTCTGGTATAGTGCCAAAAATGAAAAACCTGCGCCCACGTTTGCGCTTTGACAAAAGATGTATAACACTTTCGGTTAAATGTCTGGACATATACAAGGTTTCCACATTTGTAAAAGCTTCGGAATTTCGGCTTCCAGACTGCAGTATTTGATGAGGAAAAATGGCACTGAAAATGCCAACTGTAAATATACATAAAAATAGAAAAAAACTTTATAAATAAATGGAACAATATATATAGGTGTTGATGCATATGAAACGACTATTGATTGGATAGAATTCGAAGTCTTGAAAAGTTGTCAACTAACTTATTGACGTTGTTTTTGCTCATTATGTCTCGCGGACTCTACAGCTGGGGAATTTTAAAGTCGACGCAATGACTTAAAGTTGGTGTCGGCATTTAAGTAAGTCTTTACTTTTCAATTTATATAAGACAGTAAAAACTACAAAAAGATTGTAAGAACCGAACATTTCGAAGTCGCTAGGATTTGAAAGACGTGCGCGCGCTTTTGCAGTCACCGCGTAAGCTTTATACTTATTTTAGTCTCGAATGGAGCCATTGCGCATTATAGAAATTCTGAAGTTTGCTGTTTCTCTCGATACCTTTTATATCTGGTTTTAAAGCACCTGTCTGATCTACCGGCATAGCACCGAAAGGTGCCTTTTTTATTACATTCGTATATGTTGAGTTCCATCGCATGACACTGTTCGCCTGAAGAAGTGACCAAGATTAATAATTCTGAAAATATCCGCCGGTTTAGATTTGTGACCCCGGATGAGAAAATTACAGCCAATATGAGTTTGGACAATTAAAGACCCTAGTCAGCCTCTGCCATTTTCGATGGCATCGAAATTATAGAAATTGTTTGGTGAAGCGCAATCGTGTTGTATTGCTGTAGGTTAGGTTGCTGGAAGTGTTTAAATTACCTTTAGCAAGATTTCTTTCGTTTTGACACGATCCGCGTAAGATATAATACTGACGGAAATAAACAATAACAAAGGTGTGGCTGACTAGGGCCCTTTAATAACTGAGGGAACTCTTGCGCTCATTGTTCGAGAGCTATGGTCGATGAGAGTGTATACCATGAAAATGACGTAACATGTACCGCATCGTAACAAACGTTTCGAATAATTGTCCCTGGTGAGTTGTGAAACGTCAGCGTCAATATTTAGGACCAGATATCCTGCATGTTCGGCGACTTCGATATGAAAAAGGTGCACGCGATTTCGTACAGATCAGTTTAAATTTATTGGCCAATATTTAAAGTTCTCTTGTTATTGTATAAAACAAATCGACCCCATTTTTTATGGTCTACAAACTTATACACCATAGAAATGACGTTATAGAATTTTCAGTGAAATTACTTCCTTCACGGCTCGTTGCCCGCGAACAGGTTCCGTCTAGAAGGGGTTGGGTCGAGGCGGCTGAGCACAATAAATTGATAATAGGAGTTTACAGTGGCATTTCCACATGGTGGCTCTTCATCCACTGTTCCAGATCGAATTGGAATTTGCACTATGAAACAAAATGTTGTCGACTTCTTTATCAGCCACATTCGTAGCCAAACCTCTCTATTTGCACGTTCGTTCAATATATACTTTGATTTCGTTCGAGGAGCCTCTCGATAGCCGCTAGTGACGCAAGTGGAAGGAAGGGGGCGGGATGCAGGGGAGGGGGGAGAGGCTCCGCCGAGCCATCCCCCCCCCCCCCACCCTCAAGTTCTTCACTCGCGGCCAGTTCCTTTTAGCCGAAGCCTGATCAAAGGTTGTCCTCCCCTAATCCAGCCGTCCGCTATATAAAGCGGAGGAGAAATAACACGTCAACATGCCAAAGTATCACGATAATTGTGCACCGCAAAACCGGCAAAACCGGTTTTTAAAATCGGTTCTGTTTAGTCCTTTTTTTCCTCGACAATAACAACAACGAGCTTTAAAAAGTCTTCGAGCGAAGCGAACCGACAGAGAGGAGTCTGGTGCAGTTTCTAGAAAAGAAAGGAAAGTCATTTTTCTCGCGGCTTCGCCTATCCCGCGCCAGACGGGAATCAAGAGTAACGACGGCTGCTCAAGAGTAACGTATGGAAGATTTTAGAAGTTTATAAATGAATTTTTACCGCGGGGCTATTATCTATGAAGTGCGAAATGATCCGCAGTAAAAGCAAAGGTGTATTTCTGAATGTCAGAAATTATGAGATGTCATAATTGGACTTTAAATGTAAATTAATTTCGAACACTCAGTCACCTCACTTACTATTGATAGACTTTACAAAATATTTTTAAACGTGAGTTAATTTCTTGGTTGTAATAAAGCGACTGAATCACGAAATTTCCCATTCTCGTCCCCATAGCCTTTTTCATTTCTCTTAGCCGGTAGGGCCTTGGCACGAAACACGAGGGGCTCTGGGGACATACGATTTTCAAAAAAAATAGAATTTTTTTTATTGGCTGTTGAGAACAAAGAAATCTTAAACGGAAGTCACATTACAACGCACAACACGAGGAAACATCAATGCTGTATACATGAAGTCGGGAAGTCCTGGAATCTCGGACTGGAAATCGTTTGTCTCCAGAGCCCATCGTTTTTCGTTCCAAGGCCCTGCCGGCTAAGAGAAACAAAAAGGACTATGGAGACGAGAATGGCAATTTCCATGCAATCCACAGGGGCGCCGGATCCAGGGTTTTTCTTAGGAGGGGGCACCACTAAGGAATGACATAGAACTGCTCAAAATTAAGTTAATATTTAGCTGAGAAATTACTCATTTTTAACTGGTGGCTATGCGATCTGAGATCTTTAATGAGAGAACAATGTTAAGTGATAGCTGAGAAAACTCTGAAAAACTAAGATAACCGATGCTCGGACATTCTTAAAAATATTTAATTAGTTCATTGTGACAAAAACTGAGCAGGAGACCTAGAGAAAAAAGTCGGTCAATATTTCGACCTCAGGCACTAAATAATGCAAATTTTAAAAGTTAAGAAATGACCTTCAAGTGAGACTGGAACCCCCCCCCCCCCCCCCTCCCTCTCCCTGAAAACGCCGCATAAGGGGGCAATTGAGATACGATTACGCAAGCCCTCTTTGCACAGAGACAATGGCTTTGAATTAATTAGCCAGCATCTATGACAATATTTTAGCTCCCTCGAGACCATTATATAACCCTTCTTAACTTACAAAATTTGCATTGTGGCTGACGAAGTTCGGTGGATCCAAACGAAATATTCCACTTTTACGATTTTATTGCGCTCTGAGTACAGAAAATATTTTTTTTATTTTTTTTATTTTTAAATCATGATTCCAGAGCAGGAAACAATATTTTTGATTCTAATAATATAGAAGTTATTTATTCAAAAAGATCAATTTTTCTATCAAATAGGATAAAAATATCCTCAGCGGTGATTTATATATTTTTAACCAACACCTGCTCACTGACTTGACCATCAATGGCCGACTATAAAGGTAATACGGGAATAAGACATCTATGTTTAAATGTATTTTATGAGCAAAATAACCATTACTGAAACATCGCCAGTTTGTCTCATGATTAACAACAGCTGGGCTTGCCACTTCAACTGATCAACTTTAAATTCATTAGTTGGCACGACATTGAAAATCGGTTTTAAAACTCTACGCACCGAAACGTCCGAAATCTACCAATTTTGTTGCAAGTCGAAATTAAAAGCATTCAAATGGTTTTTTGTCCGCCGCATTCAAAAGGCTTACTTTATATCTTTAGTATAAAAGTTCTTAGTATTGACAAATATATTACCGTTATTACTGGCACGTTATTGCTGGCTAATTTCATCGATAAAAAACTGGTTAGCACGTACACTGTGAGTAAAGAAAGTATACATTACCATTGGGGGCCTTCGACCAAAACAGAATTTATTTTCAGCACGCGCCCTGTATATACTATATATAAGATTTAAAAAGCTTTTAAGAACGTGTTAAGGAAGTGCGATCTTCTTTTGTAAATATTTTTTAATGAATTTTGGCTGGTCCACAGAATACAAAACCCACCATTTATCGAATCTAGCCGTTGATTGGACCACTCGATTTGGGTGACTTTGTTATTCAAATTGTATACTAAACGTTTGTTTGGCTGTTTTCGGGCAAGTATAAATTAATAACGCTAAAAACGAACTCGAAACGTTGTAAATGGTTCCCATTGCACCGTGCTTCGACTTACTTTCAAGTCAAGCGAGCGGCCGTATTGTTGCTCTTTTTTTATTTTGTACAGGTACGCCGAGGTCAAATTGTCACCAGCTCGTTGGACTATTTGAGTAAAACACCGCACTTAGTGGGACGTTTCGCGGATCGACAACAGCCTGCCATGGGTGCGCGATTGAACGTGTGAAATAAAACTTCCTTGCTCGCTTAACATGGCCGAAGAACTACAAAGGGCCGACTCGAACCTCAAGCCAAGCGAACTCAAGGCAGCATTCAAGCGAAGCCGAGATATCGACGCTCTATTGGACGAGGAGAGGGAATTGAAAGAGAAAGAAGTCCAGCTGTTAATCTTAGGTAAGCATGCCTCAGGCCTCGCAAATTCCTCAGTTACCATTTTCGGCCCACTACTGGGCGGATAAATATTTCATCTTTTATTTTTGCACCATTGTTTTAACTATAACCTTCATGCGCGTTTTGTGATAACAAACAAATCAGACATCGCTGGAGACGCTATAAAAACAACAAGCCGTGCTTCAGACAAGCGAAACCGTCCGTACAAGACTCAATATTTTAATATTTCCTTGTCGACTCTTAAATAAACAACAACCCAAAAATTTCATAGCAAACAAAGCTCTCTCAAAAATCAAATTCCATGCCATGGTTTCTTTAAATGACTATTTCAAAGGGCTGTTTATACTCGTGACATTTCAATGATTGTATTTCGACGGATTGCATTCCACGAACAAAACCATTCTAAAAACCATTCAATAAAAATGATTTATGCCAGATATAATCCTTTAGAAAGTGTTATTGAAATTTAAATGAAAAGGAAAAGAGCTTTTACAAGATAAACAAACGGTACATCAAATAATCATTTCACAACAATTTGATTTCTATGTGATCTTTTACTGACTTTGTCAGAAATCATTGAGAGAAATATTACCGCTATTCATTTTCAGTAATACTGAAAAATAGACTATTAAACATCTTTCACGAAGTCCCATCTTTATCAGCCTGTTTATTAATAATAATATTTTTCCATTTAAATGAAAATGAAAAGTGGTTTTCATATTAAAATTTTTGCCAACGTGACATCTGCAATTTTAAATTAGTAATGATTCTAGAACCACAGAGAGATTTGAAATATGTGGATCAGAAGAATGAAAGGAAAAAATCGCTAAACGTATATCTTGACCTTAACAAAATATCTGCTAAATGTTCAATGTTATAATTGCATTTTATATTCTGCATTCATGAAAAGAAGTAATTCTAATATAAAATTTTAAAATACATTATTCATTGTACAAACTTGTAACCAATTTCCGCCCATAGGTTAAAATATTTCGACTCATTTTTCACATTTTATTAATAATTTACAAATAATTTCATGGGGATAGAATTTTAACATTTATTTAGGAACGTTTCTAGGTTAACACTAGCCTGCGGGATTTGAGGGTGCGAGCTACTCACTCAGCAATCGCTCCACGGCTTTGCCGCACCGACGACGGCCTCTCCAAAAACAAAAGCACTTCGCCGCGAATCCCGCCAGCGACGCAGGCCAGGTTAACACGAGTATTATATTCTATCATCAACTCGCCTAATTTTCCCTACAGGCTATATATGATCCTTTCCTCTCTGCTATCTGAAAATCGGAAGTCACATTTATTGCTTGAATATAACTGAAGTCGCATGTCTCCTTCAAAAAGGCACTCAAGGCTCAACTTTTTTTTTGCAGCTTTCCTTTTCATACGGTAACTTTTCATTTGTTATTGTAATTGTATCCGTCGTCATGTTCTTCGTTTGTAATTTCATCTCAGTGAAAACAATATCTTAGGAGGCCTAATTTTAAAACACAGTTTCCTTTAGGTCTCCTCGCCATTGTAACCTTGATCATTTCTACCTATTTTTTATTATAATAATGTTATCTGTGTTATGGGAAATAAATAAAAATAATAATAA
>OX393562.1:3509829-3602329 GCA_947652115.1 Blastomussa wellsi
AAACTGAGAAATAACTACTTTTATTAGCAACAGAAAATTGACAAGATTATCGCTTTTAAATTTCCCGCGCACCGCTATGTTGGATTTGATGACGTGTTATCGTTGCCCAATCCACCGTAAGGAAAAAGATTGCGCCTGGTACATTTACCAATAATGCTTTGCGCGCGAAAACCTCAAAAGAGCGTATAAAAACACAAATGTTGTGACTCATTCAAACTCGGCAAGGGCAATGTTGTTAGTAGTGGGAACGACTTCCGTTAAACCATACCTTGGTATATGCCCATTGGGCTTTGTTTGGTTCGCAAGGTATTGAGGTAAAGTGTGCAGCCGCCATCTTTTTTCTTACGGTGGATTAAAATCCTCCGCTTCCTGACAATAGCGACAAATCCAACCACTACACGTCATCAAATCCAAAATGGTGACGCGCATGAAATTAAAAAAAGCGGAAATCTTATTTTTCTTTAGTCCAGTACTTTAAGATTTGGAGTTTAGAAATTATTGCAGACATGAAAGCAGCTAAAGTTGATTGTTTTTTTTTGGTCTGCTTTTCATTGGGTTTGCGTCGCAGGAATCAGGATTAAAGCTTTAAATAAATATTCCGAACCTAAAATGAATGTTAGAGACCTTATGCTTTTTTTTTCTCTCATCCAGGATCTTAGCAAGGAATTACAACAACACGCTATCTCAGAGGACAATGAAAACAATAACTTTTCTCTCGAAAACCGAGTCCCATTGTTGAAATCATTCTGGAACGATGTTTCAGTACAGACCTGTTACGATCAACGAAATCTGTTTTACATTGACGATTCTGCTAAATAGTAAGGAGAATTTGATGTTAATGTCAGTAAATGTATATGACTGGATTTATGAGAACCGTGTCACACTCACACAGGCCGGCCTGGGAATTTTCCAGCAAAAACACCGGCTTTAACAATCAATCAATCACGGCCAACCTGTCACCAGGTAGCATGCACACCCACCTTTCTTGTGAGTGGCAGGCTGTCACTGGTTGTGCTTAACCCTGGCCCCAGGGACCATGTAGAGCTTCCTGCAGAGAAAAAAAACACTTTTCAGACTAGAAATTCAGCTTTTCTACCCACCCCACCCCCCCTGGGTTTGCATCGTTGGTGCCCAACTTGGTACGCGCTGAAAGCCAGGTGCCAGGGCAGTGTGGTGATACCCTTGTTGACGTTAAGCCCCCCGGTATTTTAAGCGCTGGGGGCGAAAAAGTTTTGGCTCAAGGTTGACCACGTTCTCAAAAATCCAGACATGTATATTTACATGTTTAGCATGCTTAGTGGATAATTTATTCAAGGTCCGCCCGAGGGGTTCCCCTCAAAGTGCCCCTCTACCCGGGGCACTTACGGAAACCTTTACCCCGTATCGGATAAACATATTCAATTTTCCTTGCACCATTTCAGAACGGACCCAAAAAGTTGATACCATATTTTTGGGGTTTGACTCTGTAACTGTTTCGGTTTGTGTTTAGCATTTGACAATGGCTTAAAATTCGCGATTACTTGTCGAGATCGCATCTCTCATAGAGACGAAAAACGGCTATGACAATCTAGCTAATCGAAAAATTATACCAATTTGCTGACTAGAGCGCACAATCTCTCTATCTTGTAAAATAAAATGGCCAAAATCTATACACGATTTCATATTATAACGCCTCGAAAACCGAACGGGCCAACGCATACGCACGGAGCATTATCATATGACGTCACGAATTTCCTCTTTTTTTCAGCTTTTTTGAGAATCTTGAACGATTATCGCAACCAGATTACATTCCAACACACGAGGACATTCTTCACGCCAGACAACAAACGCAAGGAGTACAAGAGAGGAAAATATCTGTCAATAGCTACAATTATAGGTATAAAGACTCTCCACCCCACCCGCGTAATACACATCCATGTACAACAGTGAAAGCATAAAGTACAGATTCGTCAACATGGAGATGTGTTAGGAATTGTCGATTCAGCCACAACACCTTTTTAGCTAGTTCGGTTCTACCACAAAAACTTAATTGAACAGGCTTCGAGTTAGTCTCACCAGCATTTTTCTTTTTTGGAATGTCACGCACCCGTCCCTCGTGGGAGACTACCATGGGTTCACTTATTACTAATTTTCTGGCCAGACGGGGTGGGTAACAGAGCTCGGTATAATTCAGTCAGCCAGTCAGTCAGCCAGCCTGCCAGCTAGTCGTCTGCCAGTCACTCAATCAGTGAGTCAGTTAGCCAGCCAGCCAGCCAGTGAGTGAGTGAGTCAGTCAGTCAGTGATTCGGCCAGCCAGTCAGTCAGTTAACCAAGCAGCCAGTCAGTCAATCAGTCAGTCAGTCAGCCAGCCAGCCAGCCAGTCAGTCAGTCAGTCAGTCAGTCAGCCAGCCAGCCAGCCAGCCGGCCAGCCAATCAGTCAGTCAGTAAGTCAGTCACAATCAATCAAACACATTATCAAGTCAAGAACTTTATTTAAGTATTTTCCATGTTTGTTCTAGGGTAATAGACGTCGGAGGACAGAAGAATCAGCGTAAGAAATGGATTCATTTCTTTGAAGGTGTAACAGCAGTCGTGTTTTTCGTCTCATTAAGCAGTTATGATGAGTTCGTGGAGGAGGACGAAAACTCGGTAAGTCTTTGTTCTTGAGCTCGTGTTTCCGATAATTTACGAAGATTCCCGAAGGCTTCCAGTTCGTAATCAATGCAAGAAAATTCGTCCCCAGAAAAAACCTCGTGGCTTCCCCAAAGACATGCTCCTTGCCGTGAAAGTTGCCTCGTCTCCAAAAAATGTTTGAGGTGGATCGTGGCGAAAGACTTTTTCTCTCAGTGTCGAAGGCATCACGTGGATTGCTCTGGGATGATTCTCACGATGCATATGGGAAAAAAAATTATAGACCATTATAGCGTATTCTCTTTCCCAGAGCCCAATCAAGCTTGGCCCGATGGACCCGTATAAGTGCCACTACCATGATCGTGTTCCCTTGTGGCAATCAGACTATCTTTGTCCAACCTTTACAATCCCATTAATTTTCAGAACGCCATGTTGGATAGCTTGGAATTATTTGAAGAGATCAGCCATAATGTGTTCCTTGAAAACACGGAGTTTATACTGTTTCTCAATAAGCGCGACCTTTTCATGGAGAAATTAAAAATGTCTAATCTCTCTGCGTGTTTTCCCGATTATGAGGGTAAGCGTTCCACTGTTATAAGTATTGTAGGTAATCAGGTCTAATTTACAAATAAGCAAAGCTGTAAAACATACATTTTCCTTAATATTTCCGTTCTGATTTCGCAATTGGAGACGAAACATATGCTGTAGATAGAGAAACTCATTTTCTAGGTTTACTAGCGTTTTTGAGCCGAGAGAGTGACTCTTGTACTCTGAAAAGTAGGCTAATGATTAGCTCGATCCCCTCGAAAACGCTAGTATACGTTGAAAAGAGGTTTCTCAATTTACTGTAAAAGTTTCTTCTCGAAAATTAAATTCAGAACGGAAACTTCGCTTCTTTGTAATCTTAAACATAACTGCAAGGCTGATACTGCGTGATCTTGCCCCCATTATCCATTATGTCCCTAAGAGCATTAAGGGGTCTATTTGCCTTCAATAATGTGCATTTATATTATTGATTTACTTCTTTCCGTTCCAGGTGGCCCAGACACTGAAAAAGGTCTAAATTACGTCCGGGAGTTATTCCTTGCAAAGAAACCCGCTGACAAGCACGTATATTTGCACGTGACATGCGCAACAGACACTGACATGATGAAGGCGGTGCTTCAGGACGTATTCGAGATTCTAGTCGATATAAACCTTAAGAAACTCTCTACACTTTAGCCAATCTTACGGTTGAATATTTTAATTGGTGTCGCTTTTTCTGTACAAACATTAAAGCGCATTGCAACAGAAAACCCGTTTAGCCTTGATTTAGAATCAGGATTCAAATTGCTTGAAAAGAATGATTTAAAAGCTTTTATACAAAATGGTCAAAAATTGTGTGGTGTGAAGTCTGGCTTTGCTGAAATTTTGACGTCTTGGTTTACAAAAATTCACTTCTAACGTTAGAAGGATGTATAATATATGAAGGGAAATAAATTGTTTTCTAGAAATTTTAGGTGTGCATTGTATAGATGTGGAAAGCCTTGACCCCGCCATTTAAGGGGGGTGACCCCTAACCATCATGCCTTGATTGTTTTTTTGCCATGCCTGTTCTATTGGAGGCTTATGGTAGCTTTGACCATATTTGGAAAGTCACGTGACCAGAACACGAAAAACGCTATAAACTCTCACATCTTACATCTTTTTCTCTAATGAAACCAAAGCCAGTGGATAAAGTTCGTGCAGATGCAAAATCTCGCATGGATTTGTTGAAATTCGCAATACTGTAAAAGTTATGACCTCACAAACATTTAATGACGTCAAAGTTTTTTTAACTAATTGGAATCTCCACAAATCCATATGTCAGATTTTACATCTGAATGCACTCTATCCATTGGCTTTGGTTTCATCCGAGAAAGATGTAAGCTGTCCAAGCCTTTAGCGCTTTTGTGTTCTGGTCACGTGACTTTCCAAATATGGTCAAAACTACCAAAAGTGAAAGCAGCCTCCAATAGAACAAGGATGGCAAAAAATTGATCCCGGGATTGAAAGGGATCCCAAGATCAGTCTTTCCCGTAAAACCGTGAACACCAGAAATGTTTATGGAATGTTATTGTGTTACAAAGAAAAAGCCAATCAGGTGTGAGAACTAAATCGCAAAGAGCAACGGTAATCAGTTTGTGGTTTTGAGGTTTGTTCGCGTGTCCTGAACTTTGCTGCGATTGGTCACTACACAATAAACATTCCAGGATTTTTTTCTGGTGTTCACGGTTTTATGGGAAAGACTGTAATACATTCCGACTTGTTTTAGTGCAAAATTATTTTCAAAATCGTTATATTTTTTGCGATTTCCGTCTATAGTGTAGTTCTGATTGATACAATATATCAGACACCCAAGAGTGTTTTTATACATTTCCGAACCCCTCGAAGTTCATGAAAATTATTCCGCTGAGCGTCGTATTTTCAACTCTCTTCTTGATGTTTGGAAAATGAGATGAAACACTCTCTGGTGTTCGATATATTGTATAACCGACTCTGTGCGAGGTTCATCCCGTACACCCCTTTGTCGGCTTTACCAACGCTGACCTGAAGCCTTGTTGGAATTGTAACAAATTGAAATAGTAACGGAAAACGTCCAAAACCAAAGTAAAAGATACAAGCATGTTCGGCGTAGATCACTCATCAGATCCATTCTCGTCCCAAGAGCCCACGATCGGTCTGGTCTGCGCTCTAGACTCTCTAGTCTGCTCTGGATTTTTAAGCATGCACAGAGTACTCGTTCTTATCATATCATTTTCGCTAAAATAAACCTTTGCACCAGCTTGAAATGCATTGCACCTCTTGTTTCTCCTTTTTCCCAATTTATGACTATTTATAGCATTCAAAAGTTACAAAAAACTGTGCATCATTTGTTCCACGACCGAGTCAGAAGGGGCATGGGTCTATTCCATGTTTGACGTCACAAACTGATTTGCATCGCATCAAGTCTTTGTTAACATGCATGCAAATCAGTTTGCTACGTCAAACAGGGAATTGACCCACGCCTCTTCTGATTCGGTCGTGGAACAAGTGATGCACAGTTTTTCGTAACTTTTGAAGTTAGAAGTTTGTGAAAAGGAGAAACAAAAGGTGCAATGCGTTTCAAACTGGTGCAAAGGTTTATTTTAGTTTATCTTGCGGTTAGGTGCACTTGGGCCATTTCCAGTCCGTACTGCGCAATCTCCGCATGCAAATCAAGTCTCACATGATGGAATGTAAACAAGCCAAAATGAAAATTACGGGTAAAAACTTTCCTTTCTTCATCCGATATCCTTGTAAAACAATAATAAAGAGTAGACGGACCTCGACGATATTCCAAGCCGAGGTTTCAGCGCATCGAACTCTCAAACGCAACGACCCATAATGGCGGACTCAAACATTTCAGGTACGCAGTTACCCAAGTAGCGTATCAACGAATTCAAAACAAACATGCAAACAAATCCCGAGAATGCGCAGTACAGACTAGAAATGTCCTTCAATCGCCATTATCAACCCAGGGCTTAGGCTTCTGACGTCACAAAGACGCTTTAGCTCTGGGAAACGCCTGGCACGAGTAGCCAAAATCTGGCTGCGCTGACTCCACAGCACATGCTCTACATTCCCGAGTTTTTGGAACTAGCTGTTGTAGTATTTCGTTGAAAATTTGGACGATTCTCTGTTGGTAAACGTAGACATTCATTAAACAAACTTAAATATTGCCATTTGCGCAGAGAAGAATTGCTCCGAAACTTCTGAGGTGTTCTGCAAACAGAGTAACACATATTACGAACGCGTGCACAATCTTGGGTTAGCATGAAACACAGACAATTTTATTCCCAGAGGCTAGGGCAAAAATAGCCATGTACATTAAAATTTGCGTAGTTGGTAATATCTAAAACATAATCCATTCTGGTTCAAATAAGTGCATTGTAGCAGGAAAAAAAACATTGAGATCAGACAGCAATTAATATGGCGACTCTTTATTATTTAGTTATTCCTAGCTGTTTTCTCAGAGCATAGTTGAGTTCTTATCAGTACGACGTCTTCCTGACAAATAATGAACACCACTGTCAAATGCAGTGGGATTTCTCATGTCTTCAGTGCATCATAAGTTATCCTCTTCCATATTATTGCCAATCAATGAAGCACGTGCATCAAAGTACGTGTACAATTTCTATCTGGGACGACCGCGCCCACGCCCCATTGCTCCCGGGGGAGGACCATCTCCCGCTGACTTGGGGTTTTTGACGGTTTCGTCCACAGACAGGATAAGGCAAGCTGCCTCTGTGGCGGCCGTTATGGCGTTGATTTTCACAACGGCTGGTTCCCAGACACAAGCCTCAAAATTATCAGCGATGTCTTCACTGTTGATGTCCACACCATACCACATACCACCTGGAGGGAGAGAACATAATTGTCAATGAGTTTACTGACAAGAGCGGTTTCACTCGAGTGTCGCAAGCAGTTCGCGTTTGCTTCCGTTTTACATTACTTTGCTCAGTGATTTGTTTTAAAATCTTGCGCCACTTTCTCTTCCAATCAGAAGGACGCTCAATTAAAAACTTCTCTATCACGCACAACGTTCTACATAGAAGTCTAACCATTCATAATGGTAGCAGCAGACAGGGACTGGGTTCATGGCTCAGTGCATGTACAAGCTGTTAAGTGGCCAACTCAATTCTACTGTCTATGAACCAATTGGAAGCGAGTACAAAATTAGTGCATGATTTATTCTGGGCACAGACACAAGTTCGCAACTCGAAACCAACTGGTTCATGGACAATAGAGTTGAGCGAGCCACGTAATAGCTTGCACATGCGCCGAGCCGTGAAACTGTCCCTTGCAGTGCCTCTCTTCACAGATGAGAATACATGTATATGGGTAATGGTAAATTTAACGTGGGGGGGGGGGGGGTAGAATTGCTCCTCATAGCTTCATGCTACACAAACAGCTTTAATTTCCAAAATAATGATTGCTTCAACAGTTTTTCCAATATTAGTTCCTGAGTTGTAAAGCGAGTTCATTCATTTTACGGCCTAACACGGCTGTACCTTGAAAGTGTCTCTGCCTCAGTTTATTCAAGATGTTGGTTGCGTCAAATCCTGCATTGTCACAGAGTTGTCTGGGGATGATCTCCAAAGCTCTAGCCATGGACCCAATCAGAAGCTGTTCCTTTCCAGCAATCGATCGTGAATAATCTCGCAGGTATTTACTCAGCTCCATTTCAATTGCTCCACCTCCTGCTACGACTGCATCATTTTTAATTGCTCGCCGCACGATCATGATTGCATCATGAAGAGATCTCTCTGTTTCTTCAATAAACTGTTCTGCTCCACCCCGCATGATGACAGTGCACGTCTTGGCTTCAGGGCAACCAGTAAATATATTATACCTGAAGGAAAATCAGAAAGAATTTAACTATTATTTTGTAAGAATACTCTCTCTATGAAACAGGGGTTTCATTAACTTTTTGTGCAGGAGGTCAAAAGGATTTTTCAGCTGGGCATTTTTAGTTCTTAAAGATGACAACAGCCTGGCAAAGCAATGGCTAAGATTCATTCACAGCCAGTCCATTTGCCTGTTTCCTGGCCCATAATGAACCCCTTACAAAAAAATGAAAGCAATTTTCGGCTAAAATTGGACATTGCCAAAACAATTCCAAATTTCAAATGCTGGTTATTTTATGTGTGAAACACTGTTCTGTATTTACTTTCACTGGATCTTTAGCTCTAACATAATTATTCTACCTTTCTCCACCAATCTGCTCCTCTTCAAACAATTCACATCTTCCTAGAACATCGTCAGTCATGTTGTTCACCGATGTTTGAATTGCACCACCACATGCCTTCATGGTTCTCTTTAAATCTTCTTCTACTACACGACCAGCACAGAACATATCCCTAAAAATTGAACAAACTTTCATTGGCTTAGTACAGCGTCATTCACCCGAAGTTTGCAATACAAAGTCCTCAAAGGAAAGCTAGTAAAACTCTTATTCAACAATTTGCCACTCTTGAGCATGCTATTTGGACTGAAACATCCGTTTTAGGAAAAAAAATTCAGTTGCTCTCCCAACCTATCAGCAAAGTACTGCGTAGCAACGTCTCCAATGGGTAACTTTGACAGAACAACCTTAGCACCACTCTGTACAATCTTATCCAGTTTGTCATACAGGATGTCCCACTCGGCATCAACAATCTGCTGGTATTCCTACACAAAACAAGCCAAAACAAGAATCACTGCCATGTCGTTACCCAAGGCCAAGGGGCAGATTGCATGACAAATTTCAGCCCTGGCTGAAATTTTATTGCGATTACACTGTACATTGCGAATCTCAGCCCAGGATGAAATTTCACCCTGGGTGTGAATACTGAAAATGCAATTGATTGCATGCACATGCCAAAATTAACTTTTTCAGTCTGGGCTGAAATTTGAATGTGATTACCTGAGGCACTTCAGCCCTTCAGCCCGGACCAAAATTCTAATCATGTAAAATGCAGACGTCTTTAAACAAGATCTGTTGAGTTAGTCTAGCTGAAATCTCAGCCCGGCTAACTGGGCTGAGTTCCGCTATGTAATCAGACACTTAGAACCCATTTAACTCTAGCCATGTAACACTCCCACCCCATGAAGTCTTGTTTTCCATACAAGATTTGACATTTTTAAAGAAAAAATGAACACTTTCCCATTCCGTGCTTTTCTTGTGCACATATATATACTCTCCTGAACATCACAAGGCCTGAATCAACAGGCACTAAACTAGCAACGTAATTTAGTACACTGGTATCCATCCAAACCAGAGTGTTTGACCAGCAGATCAATAACCTCTATGCTAGCAACTTAATCCTGACTAATTGTAAGTGCCATAAACTGTACATAAGCAGCATTGGTTACCTCAACATTGTCTAGCCTAACTTCAGCATTGTCTTTTTCTGCTTTCAGTTCTAGTTCCACATTCAACAGAGCGATCTTGGGGTTCTTATATTTTTTGGGTTGCATTTCAAATCCAGCATAAGAAAACGTCTTCTTGAAAGCCACACCAGCAATGAGCCTTGAATCCTGCAAAGCACCGCCTTTAACTTTCTTCATGCCGATCATACTGAGCGGAAGAAGGTCATCGAGTAGCATAACGGCATCCACAACCATCTTGGCAAAGAAGTCTTTGTGGGCAGCTACCAGTTTTGAGCTCAGTGCTGTGGCAGCACACCTCTCTAACAATATTCTCATTTCTCTGCAAGATTTAAGGTTTCTCCAGTAAACATATATGCACCCCATGGTTCCAAAAACAAAGAGGCTTGGATTTAGCAGGAGGATACAAATGTTGAAAGCAAAATTCTACAGATTGCACCATGATTCCTTTTCCTTTTGAATCTTTAGTCTTGGCGTAAAAAGTATTCTCAAACATCAAACAGTGAAAGTTCTCTTTGTAGTAGCATGGCAGCATTCCAGATTTAAGAGGGGGGAGGGGGTCTCAGATCAAAAACGTAACAAGGTCAGCTTCCTGACCCAACAAATTAATAGAAAACTTCTAATTATTTGGTGGGAACAGTAAGAATTTGACCCAACAGAATTCCTTGTGGGCAACAGGCCTTGAAAACGTAACTGGAACCCTGATCATATCCTACTTGAGTAAGGACTTACTTTGGATCATCTTTTTTGATGTGTACAGCCATCTCCTTTATTCTATTAATAGCCTGAAAACACGAGACAGCAAAAACAAAATATTACCCTTCTTTGCCTTATTTGTAATACTAGCTGCATCTGCTTGTACGCATGAATTCAAAGTGAAAGAAAAAAAATAACAAATAATCGAGATTACCCAAATAACCAGTTTATGACGAAGCCCAAAGGACATCACAGAACTATATTTGAAGCTCACAGTAAGGTTGACAAATTTTTTTCTTGCCCAGCATTGATGTTAGTTCAACAACAACAGAATTACTAGGAAGACTTGAAAGCACAACACAAGCAACTCTCTTTGAATACATAAAATTGGTAATTGCATTGTATTTAAACCAGTTTCAATAATAAAACAACAATTTTTGTGACACTTGTCCCAGTATGATATGTCCACAATGAAATTCTGACCTTGTTTTCAAGAAAAGTGTTTGTGTTTGTCTTGCTTGAGGAACTAATTCAGCCAATTTCATTTTTTTACGAGCCAAAGTGGCTAGTAGAAATTGAAGGCCTACTAGCCAAAACTAAATTTCTACTAGTCTGTGGCTAGTTGGCTACCGTTAGTGTTGAGCCCTGTTATATGTATTTCCGTCTTTGTGGACTGTATTGGGTTCTGGTTAAGGTTCTTGAACTAGAAATATGAGGACCTTCTTCCCATACAATAGCTGATTGTGCAACACAACTTTTTGCTCTTCACCGATATGCAACAACTTCAAAAAGGAACCTTTGAACGCCAGATCAACGATCGTAAAATGGCTACTGTGTTTCCTTACAACTCCTCATGGGATCCTCAAGTTTTCTCAGAAGATAAAATCAATGGTAAAATCTTTGGAAAATACTTGAATTATAAATGCGGAAGGAAAAAATTGGTTAGTTCAGACATCACTCAATTTAAGGTCGCATTGGAGACCAGTCAGTCGCAATTTCGGACCTGGTACAGTTGGAATTTCAGTGGACATTGGCAAATTGATGTTAGGTCGGCCTTTGTCTGATATATGTTATTTGCAGCCTTGTAATAACAAACTAAGTACTTGTCGTTTTTCCTGCCAGGTAAGAACCTTTTTATGCTTGCCTGTTCAGTGGGCAAGGGCCAAGGCAAATCCTCTGCTGATGTAATAGTGATTTTAAAATAGAAAAGTAATAAAACTAATTCAAGCATGCAAATATTATTTTTTTGTTGACGCCCTGGTTTACTCACCAAATTTGCTGCCTTCCTAAAGCTTTTTACTGCAACTTGTGCATGGACACCTTCCTCTATAAATGGCTTTACTTGCTTGAGAAACTCACTGGCTAGAAGAGTGACTGTCGTTGTACCATCACCAACCTGTATGTGAAATGCAATAACTTTTTTCCTCATGCTGCTTTCAATTTCCTTTCTGATTCTGCATCAGTAGGGCCAACTTGCAGAATGCCGTGCAGAACACCAAATACACTGTTTGCCTGTGGCTAGTTTCACTTATGTTTACTTGCAGTTAGTTAAAGGGACACTGGTACCACTTTTAGGATGATTTTGGAAATCTAAAAAACATACACCGATCTTTGGAAGTTGAACAATAATAGTTTTATTTTGTAGGGCAGTGCTCAACAAATGATTACAACCCATTTGGAAGTGAGGATGGCTAACGATGGAGAGGATGGAAACAGATTGTAATAAGGATTTTTGAAAAGCATCAGGGTGTTTGTCAGGGTGTTTGGATCGAAAATCGTTGAAATTTTGCAAAAATGTTGTTGCAGTGTGTACTTTCTTCAAGAAATTATTTAGTTAGAGTTAATTAAGTTCTTATTACATAAATTTAGGGACCATTTTGGGACTTTATAACAGTGTTAGGCAAATATATCTTGACAGTGTCCCTTTAAGGTCATTCCCCTGTATTGCATTGCGCATCCTTACTGCGCACGATTTATTGCGTCATCAGCGCGCGCACCTAAAGAAAACTGCGGCGTTTTATTTACGGCTTTGCTCGTGAAGGAGATAAATCGTCGTTTTCTTGTAAACGAGTATGGTGACCTATATTTTTTTACCCTTTTTCTGAGACTAGCAATCACTTTCTTCCTATAACAGGAATATAAACAAATTCCCATTGCAGAAAAATAAATAATCGACGGAAACGTGAACTTATTGAACAGATATTGTGGCCTCGAGATCACTGCATACTAGTAACAAGTTGAATCAAGGTCGACTGGAAATGCGTCCTTTCATAATGAAACATATATTAAATTGTTCCTTGAAGGTGATACAGTATATCTATAGTTTTTCCGTTGTTTTGCTTTCTCCCTATTTTTTTCTTCTCCCATTAGACGTGGCATGAGCTAGTCAAATTAAAACATTTCTGAAGCTGATATTTTAACGAATTATGGGGTATTTTCAAAGTGCTCCTGCTCCTAAACGAATATGGGAACCCCTCTTTTTCATTACAGAATTTAAATTCCCTTACGATGAACAACAAATGGGCAAAGTTTGAACGAAAATCTATTGTCAGTTCTATTTCAGGGGAATGACCTTAAACTCATCAGTTTCATTCATGTTTGCACACGGTTAGTGTCACTCGTGTTTGCTTGCAATGGGCTTTTAATTGTTGGAAAGGACAGCATTGTATCGAATCACAAGCAAACAAGAGTGGAACTAACCCCAAGCAAACATGAAAGAAACTAACCGCAAGCTAACATCAGTGAAACTAACGGCAAGCAAATGGCGTATTCGGTGTTCAGTGTTCTACAAATTACCCACACTGATTCTGCATTGTACCTGAATTGTAAAACAACTATTACTCATCCTGGAAGAAGTTCCTCACATTGGATTTCCCCAAGAGGGGTGGGGTGCACCGTGGCTAGAAATTAATGATCACATTGGGGGGTGAAACCTGTTCTGAAACCAAACGATCATCATTGAGAAACCTGAATAAAAAATTGGTTTGCTATACTTTAAGATTTAAAGTCGTCATAGTGGGGCTAACTATATCCCTGTCACATATTTGTGACGCACGATTGAAATGATATCATAAAATAATTGTACAAACCTCCGCGTCTTGCGACTTCGAAATGTCAACTAGAGTTTTTGCAGCAGGGTGAACAACATCTAAAAGACTGATAATTGTAGCTCCATCGTTGGATATCGTGGCTTTTCCTAATGAGAAGATCAAGTACGAAACTAATCATAATCAAACTCCAGTTCAAGACTTCTGGTCCTAAAATGACACAAGTTGTACGATTATACGTTTATGGTGTGTACTGTACACTGTACACTTACCTTGACTGTTTACTATCAATTTATCCATTCCTCTAGGTCCCAGAGTTGTTCGCACTGCATCAGCAATAAACTGACAAGCGTTTATGTTGCTGATAAGCTGTGGAACACCCTGCGAGGAGTCCGTACCCTCTTTGAGTAAAATTATACCCGGTTGCTGTCAAAAAAATTCAATGTCAAAACATGTGAGTAGAAACATTCCGATTCAACGACACGAAACCAACTAAAACGATACCAAAGTGAAAGATGTATTTTTGCTCTTCTCAGCTTTCAGACGAAATCCTAAAATTTGGTTAAGTTGTAGAAGATGGAGAAAGATTTCAATCTCTACTTTACCATCATGTCTTCCTGTGTCAGGCGATGCCTCTCCAAACCCTTGCGCGGATATAAAATTTGCCATTAGTTAATGCGCATAGAGCGTCGAAACATCCGCTGCTCAAAACGGCTCATTTGTACATCTTCGTGAATCTTATATCGAGTACTGAATGTTCCTTCAATAAGCCGCAGGCAAAATTTAGAACAGACGTGGCGTTTCCTCAGCCGGTGTTTTGCGTCCAATCGAGTGTTTAATTTGTTAAAAATAATGTTTGGAATCAATATGACTATGAAGCCATGAAGGGATCCTGGTGTTATTACCTACCTAGACTTGTAAATAACTGCTTTTATGACGGCAACCTGTCTGTAATATCGTGCAGCACACAGAATGGTTGGGCGGTAAGTTGATCAAACTGGTTTATTATCAAGTCTTATGTAAACAACATTGATGTTACCTTAACCTTATACCATGTAAATCAATGGTGCGTTCTAAGTCTGTGTTTAACTTACATATAACAGTAAGATGTATATATATGATGTTGATTTTGTATGATCGATATTGTCTTTTTAAGCTTAAAAGCGATGTTCCTCGTTTCGTTCAGAAAATACCATAATACTCTTTGTTTGTCCCCAAAATTTTGCATAAGCATTGTTTTTGTTTTCTCATGGGACCATTGTAAGTCCCATGAGAAACTGGAAACAATGCTTGTGTAAGTCCCATGAGAAAACAAAAACAATGCTTATGCAAAATTTTGGGGACAAACAAAGAGTATTATGGTATTTTCTGAAGTGGCCTAATATGCCAACCTGAGCCTAATTGTCTGTTGAAACAATTACTTCTTTTTTTCCGTGGTTGTCAAATTTGAATATCAAAAGAAATGTGACATGAATGTTTATAAACAAGAAATATCGCTATACGTGGAAGTTTACATGCTGTAAATGTCAAAAACTGCAAAGAGTTCATTATAAAACATGCCTGCAACCATAATTTTCCTTAGTAAATTCCCTGTTCTGTTTGTTGGTTTCTTATGTGAGTTCTGGAACACCTGCTTTTTACGTCACAGCCCATATAGCCCCAAAGACCCACCTTGCATGATTTTTGACCCACCAGGAAGTAAAATTTCACATTTTCGGACATAAAAAGAATGTGAAGGAAAGCAGATTACAAATTGATTTTTCAATATTCAAATCACTATCTTACTTATAATTGAAAGTGAAGAATGATCATAGCAGTGAATTTACAATTTAAGCAGTTGGAAAGAAGAAGCCTGAAAAATCAGGGCTTCAATGGGATTCGAACCAGTGACCTCCACAATACCGATGCGATGCTCTACCAACTGAGCTATGAAGCCACACATTTGGAACAAGGTCAATTTATTGACTTCATACTTTCCTGTGGAGTGAAATGATGTGAAGTATATATGAAATAATTCATATTTGAACTGCGGATCTAGAAGAAAGTAAAGAATGATCACCACATTGAATTTCCAATATAAGCAGTCAGAAAGAAGAAGCCTGAAAAAATCAGGGCTTCAATGGGTTTCAAATCCGTGGCCTCCGCAATACCGGTACCATGCTCTACCAACTGAGCTATAAAGCCACACATTGGGAGCGAGGTCAATTTATTGAGTTCATATTTTCCAGTGGAGTAAAATGATGTGAAGTATACTTATATTTAGTATTATTATCAGTGATACTTAGAAAACCATGGAATCCTTTATAATGAGTTGTGAAATCTAGTTTTGTGTGCTTCTTTCTTTTTCATAGTCTCAAGTTGTAATGACTTAGTCTCACTCTTGGACTTTCAGAATAGTGTCTAATGTCTTGGTGTGTCACAGAGTCTGTGATGTTACCATCCCAGGGGGGTATTCGCATTACTCATGACGGGTGAGAGGTCTGATGGAGCTTCATATTTCAAACCCAAAAACATACACAAGCCTGAAATTTTAGACCCAAAAAATACCTGGCATCAAAATTTCCTACCAGTAACAAACGACTTAAATACCTCAATACGGATTTTTGCTAGTGTGCGTAATGATATGTATATGTATGTAGTTCCCATAAAAGTTGCTATCCAGCAGGACTCAGTTCTCTTGTTTGATCATTTGTAAATTTAATAATTAATTTTTGTTTTGCTTCCTAGGATATCAATCCGTTGGACCAGCTTTCCTTCCTTTCTGAGACCAGGAATAATATCATCCACCACTGGCAATACATGTTCTTCAATGAGAAGACTATTTTCCCACGTTATTGGAACTCAAGGCAGTCCACTGCGTTATTTTATTCTTATCGGTTTCGTTGCTGTTATTTTATTTGGATGTTTCTTCCTCGCGGTAAAGTTTAGTTGGTACCACAATAGAACTAGACGCTTCACTTCAATAGATTTTTATGAACATGGAGTCGACTCACATTATCACTATGGAATTGTTATTGACTGTGGTAGCAGTGGATCTCGTGTTTTTATCTATTTCTGGCCACCGCACAATGGGAATCGAGATGAGTTGCTTCAAATTAAACAAATGAAAGACGCCAGGGGGAATCCAGTGAGGATGAAGATTAAACCAGGTATGTTCAATGTGATTTCCTTGTCATAAAACACTGATTGAAGTGCAAGGGTACACTGGGAAAATGAATTGTAGCCATTTGGGCAAAAATTCCTAGATTCAGGTAATGTGTTAAGTCTCCCCCACTCCATCCCTTGCCACCCATAAGGAAAACAAAGCATTGTACCACAGTTACTCAAACCCAAATTAATTATGGGTACATATAACTGTAATAACTGCAACTTATCTGCAGATCATGGGTACTGATAACTGTGGCTATATATACACTGTATACCCAAATTATGGGTATAGAGATAACCATGATTGTTATTTGTACCCAAATTATATTATGGGTGCATATAACCATGGCTACTTACATTATACCTAAATTATGGGTATACACTAGATAACCATGGTTCTTTATAATACCCAGATTATGGGTATAGATAGCCATGGTAAATACCCAAATTATAGGTACCCATAATTTTGGTCATAGTAACCCTTGATATAAGGTTTTAAAATGTACATGTACCCATAAAGTGAATATACATGTAAACTGGATCTGGATCTCAGCACAATCTTGCTGGGTCTTGCGAGGATAATGGACACGAGGATATTTTTTGTGCAAAAAGGCTGGTTAAGAAAACCATTGCACACATGTGGTGTGGTTGAAAATATTTCTTATTCAGCAGTCTAGATTGTCTCATTTAAGGACGCTCACATGAAAATTTTCTAACATTGATTTTTTCTGAGACTTTCACCACTGTAAGATAATGAGTTAATAATGTCATCTAAATGTGAAAAAATTGGGAGTCACCAACTTCGTTTTGAAGATAAAATGCCCGGAAGAACACCCTAAATAATTATGAAAAATTGGGCTTAGTTAGCGAACATGACTACAGTGTGTGTAAGCCCAAAATATTGTAAATAAATCTTTGAAGTGAAATTTTCTCTGCCAAATATTGTTTATGTGCACCTACATGTGTTAAGTGAATTTATTCAATTGGCAGTGTTCCTTGAAGAAACATTGCCCATTTAGCAACAATAGTTTGACTCGCATTACAGCCACAAGATGGCAGACTTCAATGTCCTGTGGGCAGAAAACTTCCCACATTGACTTTTTGTCCATTTTTTGACAATCTGTTGAGGATGGTAAGTGAAATATGTTTCATAGAAAAAGTAGGGATCACCGACCAACCATTTATTAATAAGCAAGGTTGAGGGAGCGGCTTCTGGTCCTTTGTTTTTTCCTCGTATGCGCACTTGATGCATGACGTGGCGTGAAATTGGAACATGAACTGCATATGCAATTACAATGCACATAAACAATTAGTGTGAATGTCGTTAAGATTACTATTATTCTACTATACGAGACAAGCTCTTGATTGAATGGGTTTTTTTCATTCCAGGGATATCAAGTCAGGTTGATTGGCCATCAGAAACTTCTTCCTACATTGATCCACTACTGTCATTTGCGGCACAAAAAATCCCAGAGCATAAACACAAGGAAACACCCCTTTACGTCTTAGCAACAGCTGGGATGCGAATGCTTTCGGTTGCAGACCAGGAAGCCATTTTAGATGACTTGAGGGTGGATATTCCCTTGAAATATAACTTTCACTTCACATCGTCACATGTTGAGGTTATCACAGGCAAGCAAGAAGGTGTGTTATTTACTAGTAGAATTTAGTAGTTATTGTTAGTAGTAACTTTGTATACCCTTGGATTCACAATTTAGCTTTATCAACTAATTTATCTCAGTATTTCCCAACCTTGATATCACAACAGGCAAGAACCAGACAACAACACCGTGAACTCTTTATGATGAGTGTGTGGGTTCTTTAACGTCCCCTGTTGACTGTAACAATGAAGATGCAGGAGACAGGGCCTACGGTTTATCTTCCTTATCAGAGAACAAAATAATTCTGTTTCCCATCCTTTGTTTGACCCATTCCCAGTGTTTTTTTTAATCTTTTGCTTCTAAATTTCAATCCCCAGTTTAGACAAGGAGTGTTTTATTTTCACAGGTATTTATTCGTGGATAGGAGTGAATTTTGAACTAGGAAGATTTGATCATTCACATGATAACCAAGGTACAATGTTTAGCCCTTGACTTTAATTGCTGTTTGTGTAATAAAAAATAAATAAATAGAATCACACACACACATGGATATTTGTTTTCCTCTATTATAAAATAGTAATTTGTATTTCCAAAAATTTTAAACCTGTACAATCAACTAAGCTTTGGAATTACAATCATATTCTAAAGTTAAAGTTAAGTCAAAATCCAGGTACATCCTCAACCTTCTTTATATTAGGGAAAAAAACCTACATATGCATTATGTGCATGTAATTAACAAAGATTCAGGACTCTTATTTGAAATGCATTAATTTTGTATTCGTTTTGTATGTTTGTGTCACAGGTAGACCAGTTTTGAACAACAGTACATCTGATGTTCGTCGTAAGAGTACTGTGGGCTCCCTGGACATGGGCGGAGGATCAGCGCAAATTGCCTTTGAAGTTGGAAAATCTGTAAGTACTTGTCAAGACAAAAATGTGGCAGTCTAGTTATAGAGCGTTTTCATGTGATCTCTTCAAAGTTTTCAATTTAAAACATTATAGATCCTACAAAGCCCCCGCTTGTGGATATCAGTGCCACTATTTCTTGGGGAACATTTTGTGACAGAAGAGCTTTTTGAAATTTAAGATGGCCGACCTAATTCTGGAATGTTGCAGAAACCAATATTTGTGCAAATTATTTTAAAACACTTTTCAGATAGACGAATTAGTTAAAACGTATAATTAAAGCATTCCAAAGTGCAACATATTACTTTGGTAGCAAAATCTTTTTAGTTTCTTTTTGCAGACAGTTTTGGTTGCCATATTGGTGTACATGTACCAAGGTTGTACACCAATTCGGCGGACCAATAAAAAGCTCTGAAACTTTCCTAATTTTGTTTTCCTAATGACTTGGTTGCAATAAAAACTGCCTCTCTACCTACTCCACAATCTTTGCATTTGTTTTAAGATGTTTTGATACAAACAATAACCGATCTTGTTATCTTGGAGGAAACATTCTAAAAGCGGTAGACTTTCTCAAAGTCATTCACTTCTCATTTCCAGTTTGACAGTTGACCCCAGTGCTTTCGCACTTGCTTTCACGCTTCACTCTCTGTGAGCTCGACTTGTAGGCAAGTGTATATAACCGGTAATGCCAGTTGTAGTTAGTAGTACTCCCAGTAAAATTATTATTGGTGATGCTACTTATATATGCACTGCTCATTATTGACAGTGTTTGGTTTTAGTCTTAATTTGTTTTATTTTAACCGATAAGTCACTGGTCTTGTCTTTCTTAAAGCAAATTCTGGCTTTCTGTAAACTTCTGCGTACGGTCGTGTAAAAGTGACTGGGATGATTGTCAGAAATTTTGAAACAAAAACACTCAGGTGGTTCCACAATTTATATTTTGGTGATGTGGCTCTGTTTTGGGTTTATTCTTACCCTGAGAGTAGAGTCACTTTTGTATTGCTGAGTGATAAGTTGAACTGGTAGAACCAGAACCCCAAAGCGTTCATTCAATGCTTCTTTTCTTTATGACATGGCGTTTTTCCAAGGCATGTTTGTGGAGTATGTCCCCCCTCCCCCAGAGTCTGTACGGAAGGACGCTCGTACAGTCACTTGACAACCAAATTTTTTCAGCTTGACAGGCTTCAATATTTTTTACCCATGGTGTTCTGCGGGAAGGTTTTTTACGCTGGAGCTCTGCTACAATCTGCTTGCATATGATTAGCTGCTCGCTTTATGGCTGTGTGACAATTGGGTTGAGGACAAAAAGAAAGCTGAGTGGGAGGGGGGATTGTGCACCCTCTACAAGAACGTTTGCTACACAGGCTAGCCAACAGATCTGGAAATTTCGGTTTGAAGTCAAATGGAAACCTAAGGTAATTTTCCGGAAATTCCATTTGGAAATTGTGGACAACCTTGAGAGGTAGTCCTCTTTTTCCGTTCGGAATGGAACGTCCTTACCATTAAACAAATTTTCCATTTCCAGGCCCTTTTTAAAGGGGCGAATGGAGCAGAACATCTTGTACGTAAATGGAAAGCACGGTTGGTCACTAAATTCGATAAATCGTTTATCATTATGGAATGGTCTCACTGACCGGATTATTCCTACAAAAGGTAAGCACCGTAATGTGTAAAGTTTCTCTATGTTACAGGTATGGGTTCCCTCAGAGCTGAGTGCTCAAGTTAACCTTGGCTGTGACTCGCATCAAACTATTCACAACTATCATCTCTACGTTGCTACATTTCTTGGCTTTGGGGGTAATGCCGCACGGGACAGATACACAGACCTTGTTATCACTCGGAATGGAACACTACAGATTGAACCGTAAGTATAATCAGAGTATGATAAATTATATGAAAATGCTATTTCAGGCCGAATAATCTTGATCATCAAAGTCATTCTTCTGTTGCTGAGCTTGGTAAAAGTAAAGTTAAGTAAAGCCTACCTTTTAAGCCGAACTGGCTCAAAGCCACCAGTGCTTAACTCTGGTTACTACATTGTACAGCAGGAAGCAGCTAGGAATAATTTGTTCTTACTCCCCCCGGATGGGATGCTAGTCCATTGCAGGTTAATGCTGGGCAAACCCTTGAGGGCACAAAATCCCATCCAGTGGGGGCAGGGCACTGAAATACGCCTGGCCACTTGGCCACTGAATGCTTCAAAAACTGGAATTAAAGTGCACCTAACCCCAAAATATTTTTTTCGTTAGAATAAACCTTTGCACCAATTTGAAACGCATTGCACCTTTTTACCAAATTCTGACTATTTATTGCATTCAAAAGTTACCAAAAACTGTGCATCATTTGTTCCACGACCGAGTCAGAAGGGGCGTGGGTCTATTCCCGATTTTACGTCACAAACTGATTTGCATGCATGTTTACAAAGACGTGATGCTATGCAAATCATTTTGTGACGTCAAATCAGGGATAGACCCACGCCCCTTCTGACTCGGTCATGGAACAAATGATGCACAGTTTTTCATAACGTTTGAATGCTATAAATAGCCAGAATTTGGTAAAAAGGAGAAACAAAAGGTGCAATGTGTTTCAAACTGGTGCAAAGGTATATTTTAGCAAAAAAAATATTTTGGGCTGGTAAGATGGGCCACTAGGCTTCAATGCCTTTGGCAAACTATTTGCAGAATGTTCATAAATTGTTTTGGTAGCAGAAAGTCAGGGGTTTTACGCATTAAGAATCCAGCGCAGTGAGCATTAGTCCATAACTATTAAGTTTTCCTTTGTTTTTGTGTGTGCACAGTTCATCAGGGGCTTACCTTGATCCTTGCTTGGCAACTGAATGCTTAGAGAAAGGAACACACAAGGGAAAACAGTATAGCTTTCTTGGAACAGGAGAGTATCTTAAATGCCAAAAACTCATTCTTCCACTCCTCAACCTCACCAAGCCCTGTCCAAAGACGCCGTGTTCATTTAACGCAGTCTACCAGCCTCGTATTGATTACGAGAACGCGGAGTTTTATGGCTTCTCGGAGTACTGGTACTCAATGCATGATGTGCTGAGAATTGGGGGACAGTACAGTGCAAGTAACATGAAGCAAGCTGTAGAGGTAAGTTTGACGTCTGTCTTTGGTTCGAATGTTGGCTCAACTAGGACGTTAAACCCTAGCTTCTCTACAAAGCGTTGCTTTTGTGATTCATAATGAAGAAAAGAATCTTTTGAACACTCCATCCTTATCTCTGAAAAATGCTTGTGTGTTTTCAGGAGTTCTGTAGTACTCGCTGGTCGGTTCTCGTGTCACGTCATTCTAAGGGCCTCTACCCTTTTGCAGATGATCACAGACTCAAGTAAGCCATTTTAAATTTAAAGGAAATCAACTGGTGTTAGTTTTAATTATATTTATATTTAGGCTTAATTAATGTATTCCAATAATTTATTTAATTTATGTATTTTTCTTTCTCGAAGATATTAGCTCAATAGAGCTACTCTAACAATTCGAGTTGAAATAAAGTGTATGATGATGATATGAAATCTTTCATAAAGTTCAAGTATATTACTTGCAAAAAAGTTCGGCCGTTGAAATTTCGGACACGATCTCGTTTCGGACAAATTTGGGACAAAAATTCTGGAAACTTTGCTGAAACATCGCAAGTAAATTTGTGCCTACAAAACACGAATTAGACGGAAAAGTATCTATGGTTTTTCTGTAAAAAATATCCTGCAATTATTTTGGATGCTTAAAATTTCCGACGGGTTTATTTTCGGAAACTTTTTTGTGTGAAATTAAAATCGTTCGAAATTTTTTTGCAAGTAATGCAGTTGGAAGCCGATCCCTTGTTATGGGGAAATGACAAATTTACTCACCCTACTTGTTTGTAGTGAAACTGGAAAGATTTTGCTCTCGCCCCTTTCCGCACTTTTAAACCCTGGGATTGACTTCTGTCCAGATTTGTGACGAAGTTAAATCCAGTAACTGCTACAGGAAAGTCTTTAAACATAAGATTTACGCCATGTTTACCTGAGACCGGTCCCAAACGGATCTAAATGGATGCGGTCCGAAAATCGGACCGGATAGGCCTTCTCTTTACATGGCACCGTTCTAGAACCTGTCCGGAATGGATCCAAACGGATCAAAAACTGGACGTGTTGTTTTGCAGGACCAGTTTGGATCCGTGTCGGACCGGTTCCGAAAAGATCCCGTGTAAACACCCCGATCGGTTCCAAACGGTTCCATGTAAACAGAAGTCGTTCCGGTCCGGTCCCGTCGCGTGTGAACGTAGCCTAAATGGCGAGTACGATAGATCTGCACGTGCATTATAAATCTACGTACATTCCATTGCCAACCTTTTCCAAAAAAAAAAGCTTGAAATGATGAAATTCTGAGTAGTTTGGAGAACGTGGTGGACCACGACGGCTAAATTTTCTTAGCTCCGTTTCAAAATCAACGCTGCCCTTGTAACCTCTTTCTACTAGAGCTATTTTTTTGAAACGGAAGCCACACTGAATATTAATACATACATATGTTTATTTCACGTCCCATGGGGCTTTTCAGTGAAATATATCTAAATTTTTTGTCTTTTTATGTAGGGAAACATTATAGGGTGTAACCTCCAGTTTTCCCTTTTCAAGATGTTTTTGTAATTATTATTTTCTATATCTTGAATAAATGTTATGTTATTTTATGTTATTTGTCATCTCCGCTCCCTAATCTCCATACTGTTGTCGAATTTGGGTCTGTTAGGTTTAAGTAAAAAATGAAAAGAAATATCGATAACCTAAAAGTCTTGTTTACTATACCGTTACCAGTTTCTCAATGGAATTGTTGTTTTCCAGGTTTCAATGTTTCAAAGCAGCTTGGATGACAACGGTTCTTCACCAAGGGTTTAAATTTCCTCAAAACTACAGCAAGCTACGCTCTGTCTTCTACATCGGCGATAAAGAAGTTCAATGGACACTTGGGGCAATTCTCTACCGAACTAGATTTCTCCCCCTGAGGTAACATTTCATAAACACACGACAATTCATGATCATGTTTAAAAACGTACGAGGAATTCCCAATTTTTCCGAAGGCTTCTTCAACCTCGTACCCAGGGTCTTCCGAGGAAGATTGAGGAGAATTTTAACTGACAAAGTTTGAAAAATTTAGCCCAAACGTTTTGAGACGTGTCGTCCGTTATAGAGCTTTTAAGACAAGCAGAGAATTATACCTTTTCTCTTGATTTTATTTATTTGACCATTTAATTTGTCCAATATTTTTGTCTAATTACGATCTATACGATTTCTCAGTTTCTCTTGGGACTTAAATGGCCCCAAGAGAAAACAAAAACAATGATTATACAAAATTCTGGAGGACAAACAAAGAGTATTGTGGGATTTTCCGAAGTGGCCTGATTCTTCCGGGTGATGTTAATGTTGTCTTGTGTTTTCCCATTTTCTTCTCAAAATCCGTACGCCTCCCGGTTGTACCCCATTCTATCAAAGGCCCTCATTGCGAATGTTTTCAGGCTACCGAATCTTTAAGATACGTCTCAGGCAACTGTTTATTGCTCGAGAACAATCATTTTAAGTGTTAAATATATTTGTTTCTTTCAATTTACAGGGAAGTCCAGTTACACTCGCAGTACAAGAGCTCTTATCATGTCCTTTGGAGTTACGTCAGTGATCTGCAGTTCCGTATTATTTTCCTTGTGTGCAGTGTGACTGTCCTGGCCGCCATATTGCTTTACTGTAGGCGTCTACGACGCATGAGCAAGACATCTAGCTTCTGGCATTTCGACTCAACACCAGTGTTGTACAATGTTGACGTGATTCCGAACACTGAGAAAATTCCTATGAGATGAGAGAATACGAGATAATATAAAATACTTCAATAGAAATATTGTAGGAAAATAAACTTGATTGTATAATGGAGAGAGAGAAAATGGTTTTTTTTTCTGTGAACGCTCTGAATGCTTGAAAAAGCGTTGCGAAACCCTGCTTTGGTAGTTTCTTAACCTTGCCAATCTCTAAAACATCCCAACGAGACGAGCTATTTGTCGGTCTTTCCATTTTTATAGCATGGGAAAATTTCTTTAAATCACACCGGCTGACCTTCATTTCGCACAAAGGCCCGGGTGCACTTGGTGACAACCCTCGGTGAATCGCTCTGTGTGCGCTGTTTTCAAAACAAGTCACCGAGACAAGTCGCTGCAGCAATTCGCCTCTTGTGCCAGGGTGAATTTTTGTGAACATCTTTGCCCCTGCGTCAGATTCTTCCTTCTGCGATCCTTCTCAAGAAGTCAAACCAGTTTTTATTCGTGCGAGAGATCGCAGCGAACAAAGATTCCTCTTGTCACAGGAGGCGAATGGTTGCTGCAGCAGAAGCGCCAGCGCAGAATGAAGTCGCAAAATAGAATCATACAGTTTTCTGGTTGTTGTTTTATGTCGTTTAGCGGCGTAAAATCCTTGCGCAGACGAAGATCATGCGTCCTCGCCTGACGTAACGTTCCCGGGCTTGCGGGGGTGACCAGGTCAGCAGCAAATATACCTCAAAAAAGTCTAGCCAGCTCGTAAAATATGGTTTAAAGCTTTGTATAAGACGAGATAGGCTCATTATAAATTATAGTACTGTAAAGCCCATGTTGATAATTACTAGCCAATTAAATAGCCCCGGCCAGGGGACATGTCGCTGCTACATTTTCGTGTACATTTTGATGCCCCCTGCGTATCAACAACACATGATTTTGTCGCCACCACATGTTCCTGCGTCATGCCCCCTCGTGTGTAGTTCGCGCGAACTGAAAGTGTCAGTTCGCGCGAAATTTTGCTGAGGCGACTACTTGAAATGTAGGTACGTTATTTGAAGGAAGTTTAGTTGAAATTCGACTAAAATGATAAGATGGCTCGGTCAAATTTTCTATGGCCGGTGTGATAGCTGATTTAGCATTCTGCCGGCCTCATTAATCACTTCTCATAAAAAATCAGTCGAGCTTGTAATCCACTGTAAATTAATGCACTGACGTAACAAGAGATCACCTTGGTTGCGTCACTTTTTCTCTTTTATAAACAGTAAACAAAATTTTATTATTTCTCGCATTATAGAGAAAAGCCGGCAGTAAATTTCGATTCTTTTGCCTTAATTTTGGTCTTTTCCTGGATCCTTTTGCAAGCGTTCAAAACAAATCGATTCATTTGCAAATTAAAGTTTAGAGGCGCCGGTTGAAATCGTTTGAACGACTCAATTAATACACGAATACAACAAATAGCACCCCTTCCCCTGTGCAGAGAGCAGAGGACAGGTTTTCGCGTCTAATGGTGGCATTTTACATGCGCGCAATTTACTTTTTCTTCTACGTCTGACAGCGAAAAAAGGAATCTTGTATCAGACTGATATGATTTATTTACGGTGACAATTACCTAGTAACTAACATGAGATGCAATTAGCTTTACGGAAAGCAAGTAGCTTGTCTACCCGACCGTTAGGCTCGTCCTTAGCAAAAATGATTCCAGTGAAAAATGCAAAAAATCAAGCTCTCGTTGTTTGTTGTCACTGATGTTAAGTTAGTGATACGAGAGAAAAGGGGGACGTTATTTGGTGACCGAAAACCCAAGGAACGTCCAAGGAGGCGTGAATTAAGTTGCAATTAGTTTATCATGACATATACTACTTAACAAATAGCCCCAGGTTAAACAGCATCCATAGTGAAGCACTTGCAAGTGACGCCATCGACGCCTTGTCGGATGTCTTTAACAAAATATTTCTGGTGAGCCTATTTTGTTGGGCCATCCAACATGGGCGCCACGCTTATTGTCATTTGAATCTCTCGGGATTGGTTGCAAATCCGCAATACTATGAAAAGATACAAAATATCAATTTGTCTCCTTGTAGCAAAAATTAGTAATACTGACTTCCAACTTCAAACAAAAAAATAACACTAACTTTATATCGTCATCTCTTCTGCGCTTCTGCACAAAAGGAACCTACACAATCTAATTTAAAATAAAACTAAACGGATTGCTAAACTTAAGACCAATCTGATGATTGGATTTGAGCTTTACTGACGCATTAATTGGCGACCTTCTAAAATGTGAGCAGTAACTGATGGTGGTTTACAAACGTTCGAAACATGTGTTAATTTGTTTTAAACCTGGGATCTTTTGCAGGAAGAAATGACCAACCATGAACGTTTGAATTTGAAAACTTATCATGGAAGACAAGTTAATTCTCTTGTTTGCGTTTAGAGTGTAAAACGTTTGATCATTCAATTAATTTAAAAATGCTTTTCTTGCTTACGCCTTTTTTCCTGTTTAAGTAAAACCACTCTCTTTGTTGTTTTCAAAATTAGTCAGTGCTCGCCAACAACATCGCAGGCTCCCCAGGGAGAGAATTAAATAGGATGACGTTGTTTAATGACCGAAAGGGAATTGAAATAAATGGTCACTTAGGCCCTAATAGGCAAAATAGGCCGGCCTTCACGGTTGAAACATTTTTTCCTGTTTTAGTACGGAGTGAAAATATACAATATATTAATTGTTTCTCAACAGTTCTAGCGAATGTCTGTGCTCTGTAGTATTATTTTTCTGTCCTAATTTTTCTCTCTTTTACACGGTGCTCAGAATGAAGGTTTGAATTCTATAGGCGGCATATTTTTGTACAGTGAAAGCCTGGTTTCCTTGGTGGAGCTTTTTTTTCCTACTTGAGTGTAGAGTGAAACGTTTGAGCATTCAATTAATTTAACATAACAATTGTTTTCCTTGTCGAGCCCTTTTTGTAAACACTTAGGATTTGAAGTTGAAAAGCTAGAGGCGTGTTGAAATCGTTTGAGCGACTTTGAATTAATATGCACATCAAACACCAATGCTCTCCATTTTGCCTGGCTGCCGTTTTAATTTGTTTTGTTCTGTTTCAGTATAGAGTCTGTAGATCTAGAGCAGTGGACAGATTTGTGCGATGCAGCCACGCAATTCATTCTTTTTCTGCGACTGACAACGAAGCCAGACAAGAAGCTAGAAGGGACAATATGATTTATTTACGGTGACAATTACGTATATAATTAGCTAGATGGAAATTAAGTAGCTTTAGACTACCCGACCATTCGGTTCTTAGCAACTTTGTTTGTTGTTACAAATTCGCCAAATAAACCTCAATAAATTGACCTCGTTCCCAATGTGTGGCTTCGTAGCTCAGTTGGTAGAGCACCGGACCGGTATCGCGAGAGTCACGGCTTCGAATCCCGTTTTTCAGTCTTCTTATTCGATCCCATTGCTTAAATTGAAAATTCACTGTCAATGTTTTTTTTTTTTCATCACTATTGCTAAGTTCGTGACACAAGAGGGTTGAATGATGTTATTTGGTGATCGAAATATCAACAATGCGTGAAATAGTAATCAATGAATTTTATCATAACAATATTCACTTGACAAATAGCCCGAATTTGAACAGTCTCCATGGTGCTAACTTTTTGTTGAATATATCAAGAGAAAGTTAATATTATAGCGTTCGGTTACGTTACGTAATTTCTTCTGCGCTTCTCAGAAAACCTGTACAATTAAACTAACTTAAAAACGGTTTGCTGAACTGCGAGCCATCTGATTTGATCTCTGGGGGACGTTCTACAATGTGAAAAAAGGAAAGATGTTCACAGAATAAGAGTGAGAGTCTTTTTATCACAAATGAAATATATCTTAATTTTGTTTTTGTTTAAAAGTCAAGGGCATATTAACGTTTAAGCAGTTTGTTATGACAAAGATTCCTTTAGTACATGGTCGCCCCTTTTTTCCTGTTTGAGTATAGAGTGAGGAGTTTTGAGCATTCAATTCATTTAAAATAAGTGTTGGTTTATCCGTTTTTTTTTTCCTGTTTGAGTTTATTTACAATAAAAGATAAGTATTCAATTAAGTTATTACAACAAATGGTTTGCTTGGTCATGCCGTTTTTTCCCTGTTTGCCCGCGAGTAACCATGCTTTAATTGTTCTCTGTCAGTACCTAAAAACCGATAATTTTTCATAACAAATGGTCGTTTGACAACCTGTCTCCTTGGCTGCACCATTTTTCCTGTTTCAGTCGTAATAAAAGCCACTCGTTAGCCCAATTTCTTTCATTGTAGCGAAAGCCTCCGAGAGGAAAAGGAGTTAAAATGTTTCGCTTGCTTTTCGCCTTAAGTTTAGTTTTCATCCTGAATTCGTTTGCAGACGCTCAGTGCTGCAATTGTCAAGACGGTGAGATTAGAAAATAATGCTCTTATAGCCATCGCATCATTTCAAGTTCTTCTTTAACTTGTTCCCAGACTAAAAGTAATTTTTTTCTTCTTCATTTTAGGACGAGACGGCAGGGATGGTCAAGATGGTAAGAACAGTTATTTAGCAAAAGTCTCTCACTCGACTTCCTCTCAAAACGCAGTTGAACAGCAATGGCTTCCATTAGTTTTTGGCTCATATTTTGATGGGCCTGTACTAGCTAATGATTTGTTGCTATAGCAACGGTATCAGTCAAATGCCCGATCATTGACCAACAAATTACAGGCATTTTGTTGACATACATGGTTACCATAGCAACTATGTAAGCCGTCAAAAACACCCTAAATTTATCAGTCGAAACCGAGTTCGGTGTTCCCCATTTTTTATTAAGGAGTTATGAAAGAAGGACATAATTCCAGAGGTCTACATCTAGGCATCAGGACGCGTGCTATGTCTTTCGTGAGTAGGCTATTTTGGAACAAAGCTAGCGCGCGAGAGAAAACAATTTTCGCGCGTGGGCTACGCTATATATATATATTTAGTTAGCAGTTTGTGTTTTATCAGTTTCCAACTGGGAGCAATTATTAGTGGTTAGTGGTTTATTAATGGCTTCTGAAATAATGCAGTTCCGGTGTTCAAGTTTAAGGATATATTCATAAACCGCAAAATTTGGTTGAAACATCAATTTTTCTTGCGTCTAGCTAATTGCGCGCGTGGTCGCGTGGTTGATCTTTTTGAGCGAGCAAATTCCCTAGCGCGCGAAAAAGTAGTCTAAAAATAGCCCACTCGCACAAGACATTAAAATTAACATAGATGCACACTTCTAGAATTATAAACTTCTGGTTATGATCAAATTGACATACAGCCTGCTTTTCAAAGTTTGAAAATTTCTATTATAGAGGGTTTCAGTGCCATTCTGGTTTTCAAAATGGCTCAGAACTCATCATCCGAATAGTTTTCTAACCTTTCAAATAAATTGAATCACGCCAATAAAAAATAAAAATTTTCAGTGTTTATCGCGGCGCTTATTCGGGCGATAACATAACATTTGTTGACGAAAACAAGTAAATAACAACAACACAATATAGCAAGTAAATCAAAACACAACAATATAGCCACGTCGATCGAACTGTAAAACAGGAGAATGCACTTCGGTGGCCTGTGTATCGAAATTGGGTGCGCTGCTTAATCGAGTAATTTTTTATTTATTTTTCCAGGGGCAATAAATTCTCCATAGTACTGTATTTATGAGTAAAATCAAGGAGGATTTACCCTGACCATAACCCACAGTTTACAACAACACACAAATATGTATAATAATTATGTAATAATTTTATTTTCTCTTGATCTTAGGAAAGAATGGCCGTGACGGACGCGACGGGAGAGACGGACAGGTTGGTAAAGATATTTTTTTTCTTTTACTTTGTAACTTATATTTAATCGGCTTCAATTTCTCTTAGCTTGTGTACTAGTAATTACTGTGAGTATGGGAAATCCTACCGAGAGATTGATGTATTAACAGCGCCAATCTGTGAGGGTCATGAAGGAGGGATATCAAATCCCAGTTCGCAACCTAAATGTGGTCCAAATCCAAGGTCCCAGCTTAACCCACAGCGCAGTTACCAAATCTAAAATCCCATTCCCCTCATCGCAACAGAATCTTCAACTCCACAATTTTGAATAATCATCTTTTGTAAAGCGGGGGTCCAAACTTTACTCAGTTGAGTAATGATAAGCCATCCTGTGGATGCAAGAATTTCAGTGTCCAACAAGTAGTAAAAGCAAAAAAAATTGGTTAGGGGAAAGGAGGGGGGGAGGGGTCCAGACCCGCACGACCCTCTTCCTGGACCCGCCACTGGCGTACCAAGGGAAACTGGGAAAATTGGTTCGTTACATCGGGTTTTCGTTACATCGGAAACCTCGATATAACCCGAATTTGCGGGAAAACAACCAAAACATTATTGATGTTACGTTGCGCTACCCAGCATTTCTGGATCTTAAAGATTATACTATAAAGAGGATAAAGAGGATCTGTAGATGTGTCGATAGTGTCAGTGTTTGCACTTATAATGATCTTTTAACTGTAAAGTTGTTCTATTGTTACAGAATTAAGACGGAATCCGTTAGGACTTCGAGCATTGATTGGATAAAATTATGTACCAAAATGATTTACACCTTATTGCAAGCTTTTGTGTTACTACTTCAAACATATTATCAAGAGAAATCTTTTCTAACAACACCAAACATCGAAAACAAATTTCGAAGTTCCACTGATTTCTACTGAATCGCTTAAAAGATGTGAGATTTTTCCTATAGCTTGCGAGCTTTGAAATTCATTTTCTCAGTTTCTGATAAGAAATTGTTGTACCAAAATTATATACACCTTATTGCAAACTTTTTAGTTACTGCTTCAAATATCTTATCAAAAGAAAACTTTTCGAACAACACCAAACATCGGAAATAAATTTCGAAGTTCGACTATAATAATAAACTTTATTTATCCACGGGATCCTTATCACTAAAAAGTGGTCTTCTAAAGAGCCGTGCGCATTAAACCTAGTACATAAAAACTATAATTCCACTGAATCGCTTAAAGACTATTTTACATAATGGCTAAACGTTAGATTTTGCCTTCAGTTTGTGATCTTTAAAATTCATTTTCTCGGGCTGTGATAAGAAATTGTTGTCGGTGTTATCGCGGATAATTACTTACATCTTTACCTTTTATTAAGGGTAAAAAATAACGCAATATGATTTAAATTATTCTGGTACTCGATTTTTGTCCAATTTAAATAAATATTACTCAACTTCCTGATGGATTCCGTCTTAAACGTTTCTTCGTTATATCGGGGTATATTTTACTTTTAGGCTTGTAGATTGTGTTCCTTCTTTCTTAACCACGGGTGATGGTTGATAATTGCCATAGAGAACACGCCCCGTTCGCGTTCGGGCTAGTCAGCGGGTTTAGTGTGTTGGCTTTCAGATCGCTTTAAGTTAGCTTCGAGCTCGTTTGTCCACCCACTCTACCGTTAGGGGTTTTGTTTATTCACTTCGCACCCCAGCGTCTCACACTGCTCGACAATTAAGTTTTAACGAGGAATCGTTGTATCGAGGTTCCGGTTCCTGGTTATAAAACCGGGCGGTCCGAGTTCGATTCATGGTTGGGGCGCTGTGTTGCCTTCTTAGAGAAACACTTTACTATCATATTGCCATTCTCCAGCCAGTTTTGTAAATAGCTACTGCCAAATTTAGCACTGGGGTCGGGTAACTCTATTCAGGGAGGGTGTGTGTGTGTGTGGGGGGGGGGGGGGGGGAGGGGGCTACTTCATGCTAAGGAAATCGGGATCATTTCCGACCTGATGGGCCACTGGGTTCGTACATAGTCTTTACCTTTATCTTGCCTTCGTATTTTCAGTGCTCTGGTGCGATCAAGTTTAGTGACACCGCTGGCAACTGTACACAGCAGACTGCTGGCACCGTTCGTTATAGTAAAAACACCTTGCAACTCTGTGATGGAAGTGCTTGGCGATCATTAGCGACTGCACAGCCCCAGAAAGGTGTCGAGTCCAACAAGCCAGGTCTACACTGCCAGGATATTTTAAAATCGGGTGAGTTTTAAATGAACATTTTCTCTTTTTAAATCACGTACAAACACACATACACATTAAAATGATCGTTACTTTTTAAAACTTTACTGCAAAGCATCCATGAGACGAAAAAATAGCAAACGTCTTTTTTCTAAACCAGATTTATTTCATTTCAGGCCACAGTGGCAACGGGCTTTACTGGATCGATCCAAACGGTGGCTCGGCCGATGACTCATTTCAGGCCTTTTGTGACATGGAAACTGAGGGCGGAGGTTGGACCCTTGTTGCCACAAAGGTCACGCCAACCTTCGTCTTTATCAAAAACGGATTCTCAAAGTTGGCCGCAAAAACTACGGACGCAGATGCTGCGAGTCAAATCCACCCTAACATGGGGGATTGGAAAGAAGCCATGTTCCGGTTTTTTGACAACAATGACATCCGGGTTATTTACAGCAGGGAGGATGGCACGCCCCAAGAAGACAAAACATCGTTCGATAACTTTTTAATGGGGACAACTGGTTCGTTTGATAAACACGTGGACGGCTTTTACAAGTACAGCCCAGTAGATAATAACCAGAGGACTCCTGCTAATGGCTTTCACAAGATATCTCCGTTGCACTTTTATTCGACCAACGGCATTTCCGAAAACCACGCTGGCACCGACAGGTGGCTTGACATATGGGGTCATGGTGACGGCTCAAATAATTACGTCATATCTGACGACAACACGGCAGTTGGTACCAAGTGTATCGCGGGCTACTGTTATCTGAGCAAACCAATCTGGGTGATGGTGCGATAGAAACAATGAACTTAGGGCCGAGGCACACTAGCTAGGCGACAAGACGCTGCGATCAGTCGCACGAATTCAAGCTGGTTTGAACTGTTTGTTGCAGCGCCTGGTCGCCGCGACATCTCAGCTAGTGTGTCTAGGTTAAGACTCTAAGGCGCTAGCTGGCAAGTTGAAATAAGGTGTAGGGATGAAAATTTTTTTATATGCCAATGTTTTCATCTATTGTTATTCAAATGTCATATTAATTAGTTAGTTATCCTAGATTTGAATTTAGTTGTTACTTCTATTTCCAACGGTTACTTCTTATGTGTAGGACTGGTACCGAGTCCACGGAAAGGTTACCAAGCCTGGCGCGGTTGCCTAGAATGAGTGCAAGAATCGTGTGTAAAACGTTTTCGTGTGTATTAAAAGTCCTTCTGGGTTTTTAGCCGTTCGTCCAAGATTCTTTTACATATGTTTATCACCGCAGTTAACGTTTGCGTGTTATTTCTTATCAAGCTACGATGGCCAAGGAACAAGAGTATATAGCAATCTGTGCAGCGATTGTGACAATCTCTCAAGCCACTCTTGTATCGTAACATGCGTTAGTAGTATAGTTCAATAGCAAGATTTGTCGATTAAACTTTGTAATTAGTCAAGAAATAAAAAAAAATCATATATTCAAAAATCGATATATCTCTTCCAGTAAAAATGAGTAAAGCTGAGGTTACACGGGACGATTTTTACCGCAATTGTGTTAAAAATAGACGTCGTGTAACATGGAGCGCTGGACAATTTAACGCAATTTGAAGGCGACTCAAAAACCTGCAACATTGTTACCTGAATTTTGTTGGAGTTGGTTCGAGTAAACACCCAATCTCGTCCCCAGAGCCCGCGTTCTAGGGGAACGCGGGCTCTGGGGACCAGATTGGTAAACACCCTATTAGCGCGCGCTCGAGCAGTACGCATGCTCAAAATGAGGTTGCGTTAAAAATCGTCCCGTGTAACCTAAAGTTGCCGTACGTTGTTACAACAATTTTGCGTTAAAGTTGTCTCGTGTAACACAGATCAAAAATCACCGCTGAAAATCGTCCCGTGTAACATCGCCTTAAAGTGTCTTGTCCCTGTCTAGGATTCAAACCCGGACCAGAGGCTGCAACCCCCCAAATTTTGGGCAACTCAGATTTTTTGGGCAGCAAAAGAAATTTGGGCGAGGCAAGTTGGGAGTTTTGGGCAAATGAATCATCCCCCGTCCCCGGCCAAAAATTGCCCCTACGCTTATGCCGATCGATCCGGAGTCAAGCGGAAAATATACGCTTTCGACAGCCAGTCACTGTCTTCGACGGATAAAAATGAATGACAAAGTGAAATGTAAAAAAATTTGAAGCGAGAAATACGCATGCATTAATCAGTTAGCAAGAATGTTCGAAAGATTGTAAAAAGCGCTAAAATTAACGTTCATTTGAAAGAATGTCATATATCGCCTCGGCAGTAGACATGAGGTATTATCGGCTTCAGCAGTTTTGGCCATGTCCCGTGATTCCAGCGTCTTTCTGGTGTGATTGTTCCCTTTGTCGATGATCGCAGAATTGTCAAAGTCAATGACATCTGCAACGTTCTAGCCCTCAGTGCAAAGTTTAGCATTTCACATATGTTCTTTAATTTCTTGTGGTGCTAAATTATCTTTTTGTTTCACCAATATAAGCATGATGTGCAGGGGATTTTGTACATGACATTGCATTGATCGTCAATTTCGAGACGGGCGAAAAAGTGCAGAAAACGTGTGATCTAAACTTCTACATGTCTAACAAAAACGAGTCGCCAACTTGTTTTTGAGTACCTGCAAGCAGTGGTTTTCCTCTAAAACTGTAACAAATACATAGTCCTCTGAAGTTCGCCGGCTTTCATAACTATGTCCAGAAGGACAAAAATTAGGAATAGGAAATTCTTCAAGTTGTGGTAGAGTTACTAAAAAACCAACAAAAACTCTATCGTGCAATCCTTCAGAGTTTACTCGCCCTCGTTTTCTATGAGCGATTGTCAACTCGGCTGCGCTTCGTTGGCTATTCGATCATAGAAAACTCGGGCTCGCAGTAAAACTGTTAAATAAAAACTCTACTTTGACAGTGCGAAGTTAAGAAACTGAATTCCATAGGATTACATTGTTACATTGAGTCAAAAAGAAAATCCACATTGGAGTAATGGAACTTAACGTGCTCCTTAAAGTTTAGCAGGTAAAAGTCAAACTTGCCTCGTTAAAATCAGTTTGTTATAAGCGCCTGAAAAATAGGCCAAGATAAAAAACAAGACTAACTTGAAACAAAGGAGATACCGTTTAAGTCCATTTTGCCACAACTACACATTTAGACACACATCACAGTGATTAATTTGGGTGCCGGCCAAACCAACGTCCCGTTTATTTGACGGCAAATGGACTAAGTGAACCAAAAAGAGGACAGGAAAATCCCCAAAAACCAGCAGGTGGTAAAAACGGGGAACGTGTGCCCCCGACCAAGACGGCGTTGCAACCCTTGGGGACTTAGGGTTTACTAATTTAACCTACTGTATAGAAAAATACGTTCCGAAATATAGGATCTAACAGCGATTCAATTATAATAGCAGAAATAATCAAAACAAATCGAAAGCGCACATCCGTGGATGACAAATAAAATGAAAAGAAAAACCAAACTTAAACTTTAAGGAGGTGTTACACGGGACAACTTGCAAGGTCGATTTTTCGCGCAACACCGCGTCAACTTTTCATGGTATGTTACACGAGTCAATTTTTTGCGCAACATCGCGTGGCAACATGCATGTTACACGGGACGATTTTTAGTGCAACATTTCGCGTATCCAAGCAACCAGACAAAGATGGCGGTCGAGGAGTGGGACATATGGCGGAAATATTGAGTCGTATTGCTGCTTGTACTAGATGAAGATGACGAAGAAAGTAGAACGACAAGAAGGAAAAGAGAGATTTGGACCAGAGAATGGTTGTGAAGGAGAGAAAGAGGTGCCTACAATCAGCTGGTACAAGAGCTTAGTATTAAACGGGGGCGACAGGGAGTACGCTAATTACTGTCGCATACCAATTCATAAAATTGAAGAACTCCTTCAACAAATTCAGGACTGCCTGCACGTAGGTTTTTCCACACGGACGTTAGTTCTGCCGAGGTGTACTGTAAAGTAAACGCCTCCTCCAAATCCACCAACGCCGCCTGTTTTTTTCTCTTTTGAACACTTTTCGTTGCCCCACAGACACTTCTTTTCTTTCATTATAGTTGCTAGTCTCATTCTTTTGGTTTCGTTTAGTTTAGTACTTTCGGAAACTTCTGTTAACTGAACCTCCTCGAGATCATTTTCATGATTGGTCACCATTTTGTTTGTTGACATTCCTGACCAATTAGACGGCTTGTAAACGTTTCCATGGAGACGTAAGCGCCAACATGCGAGAAGTAAACAGAATTCTGGGAAGATGTTGCGTGAAAAATCGACTACCAGCCTGTTACACGAGTCTATTTGCTAAATATTCGTCATCTTGCGTTGCGAGTTTTTGAATCCAAATCAAAAACTCGCAACGTGTTGCCGAGTCAAATGTTGCGCAAAAAATCGTCCACGGCACCATGTCGACGACGTTGTAAGTTGTCCCGTGTAACACCGCCTTTACATGGCAAAGCCTGGCCGTAGAATGACGTTTGCTTTGTTCACAACTGCGCGCGTGCCAATCTCGTTGGACTCTGGGGACGAGATTGCGTGACTGCATGTTTTCGGTTCCAGTCCCTGGTCGTTGTTCTGCGCGGGCTTTTGAAAACAAGATGGCCGCCGTGTCAAATGTTTGTCTGCCAGAAATCAAACGAGATCTTCTCTACGCGGTGAACGAATGTTCAGAGAGGGGTTTGCTTCATAGTGCCAAATGGTAAGATTAAAGTGATACAAAAGTGAACATGCTTTACGGATTTTAGTACATGAGAATAGAGTAGTTGTCCCGTAGTTTAGTTGTCCCGTTGTCATTTTTTCTGCAAATTACTTTTCCTAGAGGAGTGGGTGCTCCACTAAGGAATGACGCGTTAAACTGATAGGTGGCAAACAAATTTTGAAAGCGAACCTGGGCCATTTTTGCGGCGTTTAACAAAAATTCTTCATATATGTTTTATTTCAACACCAATAAAGCACAGAATACTACAGGATGTAACATGTCGATCAAAGTCGATCATCGAAAACGTAGTCGATAAGTTGATAGTACTCGATATTTGTCGATAATTGTCAATCGACAAGTTAAATTTGTCGATAAAAGTCGATAATCACAAGATTTTTAACTGATTATCGATTTTATCGACAAAAATGCAGACAAATGTTTCAATCAGCTACGAAATTCAAGTAACCAATAATAGCTCGAATGACTTTTTTATGAAAGTGTAAACAGCTGTAAAGTAAATCTGTGTTGCAGTAGAGCTAAATAAAAACCTGAACAACCAAGTGGTCTGCTATTCATTATAGAACAGAATGTTTAAATTACTTCGAGAAATGATAACAGTTTCAGCTGAGCGAAACATAACGCGGACCAACCTAGTTCCCAGGGTCTCTTTAGGCGGGAGAGATGAGAGATCCTGGGAAGTGGAAGTCGTGTTTCTTTGGGGGACAGAACAGGCCAAAGTTTGGACTAGTTGTGGTAAAAAATCGAGGCCAGCAAAGTAATTAAAAAGTAAAGTAAATTGCCATTTTATTTTCATCAGTGTTTTTACTCAGTTCAACATTTGACAAACACAAGCTGCTACGACTCTCCTCCTTCTCCGCTAGGTTGGCTAAATTCACCGGGGTTTGTATGCCCCTTGCTTCTCCTTGCGCCTATGATTGTTGTGCCAGTGCGCAACCTACGTATGACAGTAAAAATACAACGAATTACGATTGCTCAGTACTTTTGCTGAAAGAAAAGGGTAGTTTCTCTGTGGTTGTTGAGGTTTATACGAGCTTACAATTACAGTACAAAAGCAGTAAAATGAAGTCTTGCTGCTCTCCTCGGCAACTGTACTCTTTTTTCCCGCCACACATCGTTTTTTGTATTTCCGATACCTGTCGATTGCGATCGATCACAATCAATCAAAATCAATCATTATCGAACAGTCGATAATCACAAGAAATTGTGTGATCAACTTTTATCGATTTCCAATATTTGTCGATTGATTAGTATTGACAATGATTGAATTTTATCGACTATCGGAATTATCGACATGTTACGTCCTGAATACCATTGTAGAAAGCCACAAGTCATCTTGGGATGGGGTTGGGGGTGGTGAACCCCCTGTACCCCTCCCCTTGTTCTGCCCTTGAGTTGTTCTTGAGTAGGGAGGGCCATTCCATTTTATATCCCCACCTCCTACATGGATGAGATTTTCTGAGCATGAAAGGACTTTGAATTTCAAGAATGGATGTGCAAGTGGCAAATGTGCACTTTTGCTGGGCGCTAATGCAAAGATGCCAACCTAAAACATTTGAAATCCGGGAGACCACCAATTTTGCGTCAAGATATTTACCTCCTCTCAATCCTCAAAACAGAGTTTAAAATAGAGCTCTTCCGATGCAGGGTTGTCCACAACTTTTTAAGTAACGGGCAAAAAATTGCAAGTAGCTGGATGGTGATTATCATTTTCATATATTTGCACCAGTGCTCAAACCGGTAAAGAAATTCCAGTGAATCACAGTCAATTAAGGCGGATATATTTGCTGTCGCTTACATGAATTACTTGTTGAAAAATCGGCGGATTCATTTGTCATTGCAATTCCTTAATTTTTCATCTTTTCTTTGATTTTCAATGATGACTACATTGGTAGAACATGTGGTGTTACTCTTTTGACTGTTGACTTTTCCGCTGAGTTTTCGAGATACATGACTTGCATCTTATCATTTCAGGTGGTAAACAGTAGTGCTACGCGGGCGGTACATTTTACCGGTTACCGCTTGATAAGGAGAACACTGATTATTGGAATAAGAAATCACACAAGCAGCCGGCACAAACAACCCAAGTAGCCGGTTAATTTTGCCAGCTACCAGCCGTTAGGGACAACCCTGTGATTCATTTTCAAAAATGTGTGAAATCAAAATTAAGAGTAAGAGTAAAAACTCATATTTCAAGCATTTTCCCTCGCAGGGATATCAATAAGATTTGAAGCATGAGGAGATATTTTGAAAGTAGATGGCACTGGGGTCCCTTTTGTTAAGCGTTTTTGTAATGACTGCTTTTTTCCCACTTATCTCCCTCACATTGTAGCCAGCGAAAATGTTTAAGTACCCGGCGATATAGCCGGTCGCTGGAACGTATTGACAACCCTGCCTCGTATCCTCATTTCCCTTGTATCTGGGAGATTTGGTGACCCGTACAGGAGACCGGGAGATTCATTCTGTACGTGTATCCGTGAGACTCCCAGATAATCCGGGAAAGTTGGCATGAATGCCACGGTAACAGCCTGTAACTGTATTGTTCTTCTTTAAAACTTTTAGTAAACACTCTGACTTCCAGATACCCTGGGTGCCATATAAGCTGAGTATATTTTAAACATGATAGAGAGAGCATGATGTTATACGGCAAACGCAACCTTGCCTTTCATTTTGTTACCTTTTTGTCAACTTCTTAAATAAATCCCTGAGAAAATTAGGGAACAGTAGAAGTAGAATTTTTGTCGCTTGTGGGCAGAACAAACATTATCCTTAAGCTGTCTAATATTCATCTATCACAAACACAGCTTACTCTGTTTTGTTTCTATTGTTTATTCACCCAGGTCTGCAGAGCTGGCCTTTTCTATTCCTTCTTTCACATCATCTGAACATCTTCCAAAAACTGATTATTATGATGGACAGTTTGTAAAGGACTTTGACAAATATACTTTAGGGAAGACATTCTTTGATCTCAAAGAGTTTGACAGAGCAGCTTTCTTCATGGAAGGTTGTACCAGTCACAAGGCGTACTTCTTGTATCTATATTCACGATACTTGGTGAGTAGTTGGGGAGGGGGGGGCAGCAGAGTTGTAATCTACGAGCAATGGGTTACAGGGGGACCCTAGGGGTGGTATGAGCAGAGGGCGAGGGGGGGGTGGGACGAAGGATTGCCCATTTTCATCCCCAGGGCTGCTTGTACCTAGGCCTGTCTGTACACAAGGAACAAAGGGACAAGTTACTAACAAGTTATTAGCAGTCATGTGACCATAAGTCTGAAGTGACAGGGACTGGGGGTTAAAGGTAAGATAAGATAACTTTATTTATACACGGTATTCCATCAGCTTATTTAGAAGTATTTATGGTAATCAACTAACTACCTATCTTCCTAGCTACAAAAAAAGGTGTAAAATACAAAAGAATAAAAACTGCTTTTCATGGAGGCCATGTTCAAAAAATATACTTAAAAATTTCGCTTAAGAATTATAATAAAAAATTTACTTAAAACTGTGGCGACTCAGTTTTGTCTTAAACTCGCTTAAGGAAGTCGCTTGTGTTAATTCTGTGGGTAAGTTGTTCCACAACTGAGCTCCACTGTATGAAAAATTTCTCTTCAGGTAATCAGTGCGAGGTTGTGGAAGAACTAGTTTGTTTTCGGTATTCCTCAAACGATAAGCACTCGCATTGTCGCGATAAACGAATTTTGATCGTAAATATTCTGGTGTCATCCCATGTAAAGTCAAAGGTATGAGGTATGACAAGGGAGAAGTTCAGTCTCTCTGTATCCCCCACAACTGCGTAAAGTCAGATTGACGTACTAACAACAGGCAACAATCTAAAAGCTGTAGAATGATAGACCATAAAATTACTAAGATCTTCAGTTTGCCGTTTTGCATACAATGTACAATGTCACTTCATTAGTGACAATATCCAGCAAAAGATTTTGGACACAGACATGTACCTCTCCTAGGAGTCTTGCAGAATTTCACAATTTGGGTTCTCACATTTTTCTTTTGAAATCTGCAGGAATATTTATTTAAGCAATAGACCACACTTTCTATGGGTTTATAGGGGTAATAACCCACACGGAATGTTTGGGAGAACACGAGGAAAAGTTAATTCAGAAGATGCGGGATTTTTCCATGGGTAAATTGGGGGAGAAGGAAGGTTGAGTAGGGGGTAGAGGGATCACAGGAGGGGAGAGGTGCAGGGGAGAGGTGGGTGACTTTTTGATAGATAAAAATAACCTAGGTTAAAGAAATACGTAGGATAAAAGAAATAATCCTAGCTTGAACAAAAATGCTTGCAGACAGACTTTTGACCTGTAAGTCATACATAAATTAAAAAAGTTGTGAATATTGTGTTGTAGGCTGGAGAAAAACACAAGAATGATGATATGTTGGATGTTTTAGGTAATGTGTTTCAAATAGCTTACTTGTACTTGGCTGCATACAATTTTTATCATTTTTTATATTTATTATTTTTATTGCTGACAATCACATTGTTGCTTCCAAAGGTCCACAAGAAAATGTACAGAACAAGGCTTTGACTTCTCTGAGAACTGAACTATTCAAGAAACACAGAGAACTTGATGGGTTCTGTCTTTACTTGTAAGTATGACAAGTAGCTTACATGTAAGTTTGAGTGGCCCATAAGCCTGGAGCGTATCCTAGTTTTCTTTGTACTTAGCAACTACAGGAGCACTTCTACTCCTCCCTGGATGGGATGCTAGGCTATTGCAGTGTCCTGCCCCCCCCCCCCCCCCAGCAATCTGTCAGGTTGCCCCAACAATTTGCCAGTATCCAGGGGTTTCAAAACAAGGCGGCGACTGCCGGAGTTCCACCGGCTACTTGACTATTACCGGTATGCCACTGGCTACTCTGGTCATAGCAATCAGCTTGTGACCAAAAAGCTTACATATAACAGCCGCCTACTCTTACAGTCAATGACACCTACTTCAAATCATTTTGAAACCCCTGAGTATCCAGGGTAGAAGTGCACAAGTGGAACTTGTAACATTTCTCTCTCACAGTACCTAATTCAGTCAAACAAAAATCATCAGAAAGTTGTTAAAAGTGGTTTTAAAAATTAAGTGAAAAAAGTAGAAAATTTAATGTGCACAGTACTGTTACTTCTGCATCTCATATCTACTCCACCTCCCACTAAAAATCTCACTATTAAATGTCCAGTGAACTATCATTTTTATGTTGTTTAATTTATTCTCAGGCTGGGGAATCTTTGTTTACAATGTTTGCCTCGAGCTAAAAAAAATAATTATCAATTCTAAATAGTGTGGAAAGAACAATGCCACAATTAATTTCCAGTATAAATTTGAGCCTGGTGAAATAAACATTTTTTCAGTCAATTTTTGATCAATGGGTTTGAAAACTCAATATTTTACAAAAGATGTAATTAGTGCTTTTGCCCCCCCCCCCCCCAGCATGCTGCCTTCTCTACGCAAAGTGGAGCAAAATTGTAGGCAATGATATCATTCAAGATATAAGTTAGATTGTCCTGTCAAAAATGATTCTTTTAACCTTGTAGGTATGGTGTTGTACTCAAGAAGCTTGATTTAAGAGAAGATGCTTTAGAAGTGATGCAGGAAGCTGTGAACAAAGAACCACTTCACTGGGGCGCCTGGCTGGAGCTCTCGTCTCTTTGTACAGACAAGGAAGTTGTAAGCAGTTCATGTACACTGTTGTTCCTTCATTGAAGGAATGAGTAGCCACAGTGATGATGCCAAACTTTTCACTAAGCTCAAGTTCACTAAGACCATAATTATGTGAAATATCTTAAGTAATAACTAAAGATGTTTAACACAGTCAGTTTTTAGTAGTATTGAACCCAGGGTTGGGGTTGAGTGGGGTACTCTCATATGAAACAGATGAAAATGCTTGTCAGAAATTTTGAATGAAACCCTTAAAGTGCCCCTGAGACGAAATTGGTGGTCATCATTTTCTTAAATTTCTGTGTACAATGGGACTTTCTTAATCATCTTGGCAAATTTCAATCCATTCTGGACATGAGAAGTCATAATTTTTACACTTTTGTTTCCAAAAATTTACGGCCGCCATTAATTTGCCTTGTTCCAAGGCTTGGTTGTGATTTGGAGAAAGTGACGTTAAACGCTCAAAAACGCCTCACGGGTTGTAATTGTAACAACAATAACTATTGAAAATCAAATGAAGATCAACAAAAACTTTTGAATAGTTTTTCGTGCAATTTGCTATGCTGACTGTTATTATAATTACAACCCGTGAGGAATTTTTGAGCCTTTGACGGCACTTTCTCTGAATTGTAACCAAGCAGCTATTTCTTACCCTAAGCCTAACTCCTCTGTTATAGTTAATTTCCTCATTCTTCCATTTGCTCTAAATAAAAAATAAATACATGATCTTTCTATTGTTGTAGCTCCAATCACTGACCCTCCCCTCCCACTGGATGTCCCAGTTTTTCCAAGCAAATGTAGCCATTGAGCTCCAGTTGAATGAGGAAGGGCTGGAAAGATATGCGAATCTTAGCCAGGCTGGATTTTCAGAAAACAAATACATCTTACTACAGACTGCATTGGCACAGTATCATGCCAGGGGTAAAAGTTGATTTGAAATTATAACAATCACTAATGGGTCAAAAGTACTGTGCAAAGGAATGACACTAATTTTTACTTAATATTAATTCGCACAAAGAAAAGTGAGTTTCTGGGCTGAGATTTAAAAGAAACTAAATTGCTCTGCTGCACAAGAGTTTGAAAGCTAGCTTTCATGTAAGATCAATTTGTTCTAACAACAATTATAAGTAATTATTAATTTTTGATGTGTTGAAAATTTGCTATCTTATTGAAAAGTCTTAATCCTGAATTAACTTTCATCGAATGTTCGCAAGAGTGAGATTGATCATGAACATCCGTTTGGTTCCTAGTAATTAAACCTAACGAAAACCTTTCACCTCACTGGCTATTGCCCAACTAGTATAAATATTTCTTAATTTTCACACTCACCAAAACTGTTAATTTACTGGTGTACTTTTCATCATCTTCAGCTAGTGGTATTTTGCAAAGTGGTAATGACAGAACACAAGGATCTGGCTAAGATCACATTGCAAGGTTTTTATCAAGAATCAATGCAACTCTTGTTGTTGCTTTTGCTTTTTCTTGGCCACAGATTTTGATGCTGCCTGTGAGCTATTCAAGGAAGTACAAAAGAGAGATCCATATTCTCTGGAACACATGGACACATACTCTAATATTCTTTATGTCAAGGTGAGAAGCAAGCGACAGCCAACTCTGCTTGCCTTGTTTATTAATTCATACAAAACTCTGGCTTGCAGCCTTATTGTTAATTAGCTTTGACAAATGTACTACACTGTATCTCGCTCAATATTTTCTTTTTGTTCAGGAAATGAAACCAGAGCTGAGTTACTTAGCACATCACACAAACAACATTGACAAGTACAGAGAGGAAACATGCTGTGTGATAGGTTAGTTAGCCCTCGCTGTTGGGTAAACGTTAAGCCATTAATTATAGTATTGGAGGATGATTGGCTGTAATCTCCTTAGTGCCTGTGAAGGAGGTCTCCATGGTAACCAAACCATAGTGCCTGCACCTCCAGATACCTGTCAATTAAAACCGCTGGGATTGATCATGGTGTCAACCTAATGGTTTGTGCACTGCCCAGCTGGCTCATAAATGTGTTTTGTGCTTGGGCAAGAGTCTTTACTCTCAGTGACTCTATCCAACCAGGAGTACAAACGAGTACAACACTGTATTAATTTTTAGTACAACCTTTACAGAATGCTGGGGTAAGATTGCATTTGGGCCTAGTGGCCCATCAGGCCGGAGCTTATCCTGGTTTCTGTAGCATGAAGCAACAGAGAGTATTTCTACTCCCCCCTGGATGGGATGCTAGTCCATCGCAGGGTTACCCCCCAGCAGTAAATTCGCCGGTACCCATTTATACACCTGGGTGAAGACAGGCACTGTGAGAGTGAAGTGTCTTGCCCAGGAACGCAACACAGTGTCCCGGCCAGAGGCTCAAACCCGGACCGTCCGATCCGGAGTCCACACAGAATGCTGGGGAGTAATCTGCAATGGACTAGAATCCTATCCAGGAAGAGTTATGCAATTACATTGCTCCTAGCCACTTTTAGCTTCATTCTGCAGAAACTGGAGTTGAGAGCTGGCAGCTATGAACTACATGTTTGTAGTCACTTTGTTGTTCTTTGAGCAAGGCCCTGGTTTGCCACTCTTTAACAAGACAATTATATTGTGGTTCCTGCCGTGCACTAGCTGTTCTAAAGGTGGTTTTCAATTTAGTGATTAGTTATTCTTAAACAGTGAATTGTTTCTGTTTTGTGATTGGTTTTAAAATTTTGCACCACTTTTTCAACCAATCAGCAGTAAAACCAAAAATAATTATCGTGACTCGCACGAGCATGTTTTTCTATTGGTTTACTGGATTGTCTCTGTCCTTTGTGATTTACCAAATGAAAGCAATTACTTAATTGGTTTTATGACACTCAGTTGAAACTTGCTCTATCTTAACGATGCTGATGCGACAAAATAATAAGACCTATAAGCTAAATTTCCTTACAATTATAAAATTGTTGTAAAATATCTTTCAGGGAATTACTACAGCCTTCATGACCAGCACGAGAAAGCAGTGACCTATTTTCAACGAGCCCTCAAACTGAACCCACAGTACACGTCAGCATGGACGCTGATGGGACACGAGTTCATGGAGAGGAAAAACACTTCGGCTGCCATAGAATCGTACAGGAAAGCTATAGGTATAGTGAATAGGACCAGAAGATCATTTTTTCCTAGAGCATAGATCTCAAGGTCTCTGAAACTCTCACAAGTAATTAGCTATTTTTAATTAATAGAACATGACCAAAATGTATTAATTTTTACTTTTAGGGTTATCATTATTTGAATGTTATTTTTAGTTGCTTAGGGCAGCTACTGATAACAGCATACGTGTATGCTGATGGGTTTACCCTGGTATTGTTGTTGTTATTATTATCGCCATTATTATTGTTGTTATCATTATTATTATTGTTATATAATAATAATAATAATAATAATTATTATTATTATTATTATTAAAAATATTATTATTGTTATTATTAAAATTATTGTTAAAAAATGTTGTTTTTATTATTATTATCATTAATAGCGGAGCTCTGATGGCCTGAAGGGCTGGAGAGCAGAGCCCCATGCCAAAAGAAATAGGAGAACCAAGCACTCACACAAAGTACAAACAGGAGAACCATGCCTTTCATTTCTCATGGTCAAAATGGCAAGCGGCATGACTCGAGGGCGCGTGCAAAGTACGTACGTCCATGCAAACAACGTCGCCCGCGCCCCAAATATCAATATGGCAGCCATAGTCCAGAGAATTTGACCTGGTTAACATTTTTAAAGGTTACCATAAGCTTACATCACTGCCATGTTATGGTCAATTGACAGCTGTCAAAAAAAGGCATCCGCTGACCAGTATCACATGACCAGATCGATGGCTCAGATTTAGAACTCATCAAGATCATGTGTTTTTTTGAAGTTGACTGCTGACCAGGTATTGTTTTTCATTGATTGCAGGCTCAGGTCCGATTTTTTGCTTCTGGCAGGATTTTTTAATTTTTCATGGTCATTCTCAGTGGAAATTCTGCAAATGAAGTTGACGTTACTAATTATTCTTATTTATTTCAGCTGTGTCCATCTTTCATGAGTTGCGCATGCTAGTACTTTTAATGCAGTTAACGCAATTTCAGCATGCAATTTCAGAAATTGTTAAGAACCAGTAAAAATGCGGAGCTCTGCTTTTAGGCTTGGCTAAATCTACATATGAGATATTTGACTGGTGACCATTTCAATGTAGCCAGGGTCACTCTCACTTTGTCCATCTCCTAACCCAGGGGTGTAAAGGGGTACGAGTGAAATGCTATGACAACCAGACAAACCTCTATCATATGAGTTACACCTCTGCAATTAAATGCATCTCCCAAAGGTGTATTGTTAATGCTTCTTTAAAATTTGTTTATTGTTGTTAGAGGTAAATTACAGAGACTACAGAGCTTGGTATGGACTAGGCCAGACATACGAGATCCTTAAAATGCCATTTTACTGCTTGTATTACTACAGACAGGCTCACAAATTCAGGTATTCCACATCATTTCTAACTACAGTTTCTATTTTATGCACAAGAATTAACTCCTTGACTATTCACAGACCAAATGACTCAAGAATGTTAGTTGCTTTGGGTGAAAGCTATGAAAAGTTGGACAGTATGCAACAAGCAAAAAAGGTAAGAAACACTGATTTACTAACTAATATAATTTGGTTTTATCAACTGGGTTGATAATGTGAACTGGCCACCGTAAAGGGATTCAAGAGCTGACCTTTTGAGCGTTAGCCCTTCGTTGGAGCAAATCAAGGAATTGTGGGTCGTGTATGGTTTATATACAGAAAGATGGAGCTTCACTATTGGATGGTGCCTGGTAACGTGAAAACAATGGAATAAATTAGTTGAATGAAAAGCGTTTGTTGGTACGGTGAGGATTAAGAGTGCCAATTTGAAAAAAAATTTTTGTTCTTACACTTATGTTTTATGTCACCAGTGTGAACAACAGAACATAACGACATAGCAGGAACATAATGACATAAAGCTACATGAACATAACAACATAAGGAAAAGATTGATCTTTTCTTTATGTTGTTATGTCGCAAGTGTGAACCAGGCTTTACGCTTCTTTTGTGCTCTCCAAACTGTAACATAATGCAGCAGTGCACCTTAATTAGAGCATGAACCAGTTGTGATACTTAAAAACTAAGGGACTCTACAACTCAAGTCACTTCAATTTAAAATTTACCCACAGTTGTTTTCTACCATTTAATTTTTGGTCATTTCAGTGTTACTTTAGAGCAATGTCAGTTGGTGATTTGGAAGGAATGGCTGTAATCAAGCTAGCAAGGTATTGACCAATAATAGCTTCAAAATGTGTCTTTTATGCATTTTCCTAGTAGCTCTACGTGGGCTGCTTTGAACCATATTTACCCTTCTTTGGCATAGTTGTCTGCACCACCACTAACACTACCAACAATATGATTTGACGCACTAAATGTACTGTCCGTACTGTGTTGTCTGATAGTCCCATCCCCGAGATGACTTCTGACCGACCCTACAATAAACTGTCATTCTGGGAATATGTTATCTCATACAGCGCTGCTGCACAGATTCCATTTTACAGCATGTCTTTACAGTCTGTTATCAGGTTGACCACTTCCATACCAATATGGCATGCTATCATACCAACTACTCTAATAGCCACTACGCAGTGTTAGGGTTCTCCACAGAAACACAAATAATCCTTCACTATACATGTACAAGTTTCCTAAAGGAGTTTAGTCACTCGGTACCTCATTTTCAAGTAATATTATTGTTGATCTTGTTCCCTTAATTGTCGGCAGATTGCATGAGCAACTTCAAGAAGATGATGAGGCAGCCATTCAATACAACCGCTATGTGGAACAGACTGAAGTAGTTGGGGTAAGGGGAAAGAAGTAGAAAAATAAAAGGTTGAATTATTTTCTCCTGATTTCTATCACCGACACATGATAGTTGATTCGGGCTTCACCCTCATCAACTATTGCACAATTGAATAGAAATCTTAAGCTCATAATCTTTCTTATTGTTAATCTATCAATTGCTATTGATTTGTAGTTCATTTATTACCTGTACTTTTTTCATCTTTTGTTTCACATTAATATTTTTGTCTTTTTACTTACCAGATACTGTCAGTGACTGATTTGTGCTCTGCTTACTTGTTTCTGGCAAAATACAACTTAAAGAAAAGAAATCTTGAAGCTGCTGAAATGTACGCTCACAAGTCATGTGAATTTATCGAGGTATGTGCTTCTAGTCCTTACTTTCGTCTTGATCCTTCCTTCCCTCCGGTCCTTCTCTCCCTCCCTCCCTTCTAAAACTCACCCATCTACCCTCCCTCCATCCCTCCCCCCTCCCTACCTTCCCTTCAGTCCCTCTCTCCTTGCATGTCTTTTGTTACAAATTTAAATTTCTGTGTGCATTTTCTTTGTGATATTTAAAATTGTCTTATCCTCTCTTTCCCAAAATTATTAATGTACATTAGCCAGGGTTGTCAATAAGCGTCGGCGACTGGCGATATCGCCAGCTACTTAAACGTTTTCACCGGCTACAATTTGGCGGAGATAAGCGGGAAAAAAGTGGTCATTACAAAAACGCTTCCAGTGCTACGCGCCTTACCGTTGCCACTCGAGAAAGTTTTTGATTAAATTTTGACATCTTTTTGATTGATTCTTCTAATTTATATTCTCATGTTCTGGTTGGCTGGCTCGCTTTGAAGTTGCATTCTCATGTTCTGGTTGGCTGGCTCGCTTTGAAGTTAGCAAAAAGTTGTCAAAATTTAATCAAAAACTTTCTCGAGTGGCAACGGTAAGGCGCGTAGCACTGTAAAAAGGGCCTCCAGTGCCATCTACTGTCAAAATATATCCGCATACTTCAGATCTTATTGACAACCCTGTAGGGTTATGCCCATATTTGTAATGTTATGCATGTTCCTTGCAGTGCATGCTGGGACCTCGTGCTTTCACGAGCGGCCATGTTGATTAAACTTGAGTTGAGTTGTTGTGATAATCTTTAGTTCTTCCTACGAATACTACAAACCCTGCATTAGCTACTTCACATAATTTATGCTTCAGTTTGACGTGTTTTACTTTTCTCGTTCGTTATTCTTTCACCTTCAGTCATTTTGTCTCTGTCTCCTTGTCTAATTTTGATTTCTTTAGGGCAGAGAAGAGGGAAAAGGCCTCCTGCGCCAGATTTCTAACAGCAGATCCATTGGAGATAATGAGAGAGAAAGCTCGAGTGATGGATTTACCCAAGAATTGTCACTTGGAAATATAACTGCTGACCATGAAACAATGATGCCTCCAGTAGCACCGACAAACCTGGATTTCAACACCCCTTAGCTGACATATTGTCGTGTGTGCCCTCAAAGTTCTTCTTTCTATTTGAGAGACATCTTGGATTAGATCTGAAGAATTCCATGCTGACAATGTGACTACAGAGATGTGTGTAGTATATGGAGGTGGGGATCGAACTGAGTGCACAAGGAGAGATAACGAGTTTGCAGCTACACATTTGAAATATCAAATGACTTTATACTTATAATCAGCTGAAGAAGTCTCTTATCAGCATTATATTTCTCCCTTTAATGTCACTGGAAATTAACAAGCGTTACATAGAAAGTGACTTAGTAAAGATGCAAATTCTCCCAGCTGGTACAGCAAGGGATGTATAGACACCAGTAATGAGAATTAGCAAGGGCAGATCTAGGGGAAGGGTTCAGGGGTGCACCCTCCCTGAGTTGACCCAATAGATGGCTTCCTAATGTAGCGAAACTCCATCTTTCTGTATATAAAAAACACACGACGCACAATTCCTTGATTCGCTCTGACGAAGGGCTAACGCTCGAAACGTCAGCTCTTGAATCTCTTTACGGTGGCCAATTGACATTATCAACCCAGTTGATAAAACCAAATTATATTGTTATACTTCCCATCGACGCAGCACCACAGTTTCTTTAGAAACTTACCCCCTCTAATATAACTAATATTCTGCTTGTGTCACCCATCAATAATGTCATTCCTTAGTGGTGCACCCCTTCCTAAGAAAAACCCTGGATTTGCCCCTGATCAGTCACTATAAACTGATTGAATCAGATGACAGCCATGTGCTTCTGAAGCCTTCAAAAAAATGCAAGTTGCATCTCCAGAACATCACTGTACTACCGGTACCCCCATAAAAGGGATTGGAAATTCCTGGGAGTTTTGAGAGGAGAAAACGGATGTACACGGGCTAACAGGCTAGTGGTGAGGGGTCTTAGAGAAAATCACTTCTGTGGGTTAGTAAACTACATAATTAGGTACTTGTGAATGTACTGCCGTAACTCTAAGCATACACTATATAAAAAATGTAAAATACACATGCGGCGAAAAAGCTATCGTGGTCTGAAAATAAATATTTTCTATCGAATCAGAACAGTGATTTTATTTCTCGGGGACACTGTGGTCACTCTTACACGACGGGAGTTTTGCGCACACAGGGAAAACCCCGCACTGTCGCGATCAAACGAGGATCGGGGCGACACGACACGAGAGGTCGACCACTCGAAGCCCACTCAAAGATTACCCGATAAATCGCAATCACAAAGAAAGGACAGTGTCTTTTTCGGCGTTGTTTACTTTTCAAAAAGCCACTGGAGCAACAGCGTTTATTTTGCTCATCAATAGCGAACGTAATAGCATTGTTCACAAAACATCTGCGGTGTCTGCGACCGTGTGTTCCTTTCAATCGATGTCAATTGAATTTGTTGCTGTCAATCACACTGTTAATGAATCAATGAATCGATTTCCTGTCATAAAACCGGAATAAAACCGGTTTCAGTGGTTTTCACCGAATTTGATCTGAAGAGCATCTTGTCTGTCTTTGTGGATGGGCAGTTTTCTGCGTTCGGCATGGTGAATAAATCGACGAAAGAGCGAGGAAAGAAGGCAAAACAAGTTAGCATGACCGAAGAAAAGCCTACAGTTGAAGAAACTACTCAATCTGGGGCTTCCGAAGAGACAGAAGGAAACAATGCGAACGTCGAAACAGCTTTGGAACCCGAGGTAATCGAGGAAGAGGAAGAGAAAGCACATGGCGTCGAAGAGTCAGAAGAAGAAACAGAGGAGAAAACGAGCGCTGAAGAACCTGCGAAAAAATCGCGAGGAAGGCCGAAAAAGACCGATGGCAGCGAGCCAGTGGTGAAAAAAGCGAAGACGGAAAAGAAGGAGAGATCGCTACCGGGAAGAACGAGTACACGAGTAGCGAACCAGAAGGCTGGTATAAAGTTACGCAAGACTGAAGAACTGCCTGGGCGGAAAAGATCACCGATAAAAAAGACCTCGAAGGCAACAGTGAACAATGTAGTGACGGCATCGGAGGAAAATGGAACGGCAGTGCAGGTCTAAATGTAAGACGCCTAAAAACACTGGAAACGAATTTATATCGAACTTTTTGTATAAATTTATGTGAAGTCTTGAAAACATTAGCTAACGTACGGTTAGAGCATTTGCATTCATGCTGGGACAGACTATTTCTTTGTGTGCACATAGTGCACCTGTCATTTAGCATTGGTTTTATTCACAGACAAAAAGAGGCATTAATAATATTCAGTGCTTGTCAACTCCACGGGAAATTATGTTGGTAAATTTTATGAAAACAGACTGTGCTATCGATCAGTATTTTTATATACGGTAAATCCACATTTTTTGTTTACAATTTCAAGAAGTCCGGCGTTTGTAGTTTATCGAAGAAAAGCTAAATAAAGTTTGAAAGTACCTTGTGTGCTTTATGCTTCGCGTGAGGAAGCTGACATGTAAACTTATTTGTAGAACTTCGTTAGTGAAAAATAAAATATTCATTCATATAATGTGAAGTGCTAAAGATCAATTGAATGCGCGGGTAATAGTGGGGGGTTTTATGACAACTTTATTCATTTACGCAATATTTTTAAGATTCGCAAGTTTCTTTCTTACGATACATGTAACACTCTAATTCATGCCTTTGTTACTGCAAGGATCGACTATTGTAACTCATTGCTCTACGGTCAGCCTAAATGTATTTTGAAACGTTTGCAGAGTGTCCTAAATAGTGCTGCTAGGCTTATTCACCTTTAATACTAATAGATATGAGCATGTTACGCCGTTGCTTATTCAACTTCATTGGCTACCAATTGAACAAAGAATAACTTTCAAAATCGCAGTAATTACATTTAAGGCGCTTCATGGTGCTGCACCTAGCTATATCACTGATCTCATCAAGCCTTATATACCTGGTAGACTTCTTAGATCCTCCAATCAATTTTTACTTTCTACATCTAAATTTAATCTTAAAACTTATGGTGGCCGGTCTTTTACTATTGCCGCACCTTCTGTTTGGAATGCTCTTCCATTCGAACTTAGATCTTGTAATTCCCTTTCTTCTTTTAAATCTAAGCTCAAGACTTGGCTTTTTAAAATTGGTTATGATGTTGTATAGAATGATGATGTTTTTATAGGATGGCGATGTAGTTTTGTAGGTTTAGGATTTTGTTGTTATGTTTATTATGTAAAGCGCTTTTGTTCCATTGGGAATTTTTATAGAATGACAATGTAGTTTTGTAGGTTTAGGATTTTGTTGTTATTTTTATTATGTAAAGCGCTTTTGGACCATTGGGAATTAGCGCTCTATAAATATTGTATATTATTATTATATTTGGGGATAAGTGGGTAACAAGGGTTTCGAGTGCTTGACTTCTCGTGTCAGGCTTGCCAGTTTTTTGCTAACCAAAGTCCTGGAAATGTTAGTTGGAAGGCAAATGAAAATAGAATACTTAGGCAGATCTAGGGGAGCCCCCCCCCCCCTTTTGTGTGTTATGGGTACGTGATGTCCAAGGTTGTTCTTTTGCCCTGCCCCTCCCATCTGAATGTTAGGCTCTGTTCAGCTTCAGATATGCATTTACTTATGTCATTCAACATTGCAGATCCCATAGCTTCAGTTTTCCTTGAGCTTTGCACCTATTCATCTCTCCTTGTATATGGGGGATCATTTTCAAGCTACTCCAAACATAAAATGTCAGCAGACAAGTTCCATGCATCTTTCCAACCCAATGGTAGCTGAATATATTAACTTAATCTCTTACCCCCCCCCCCCCCCCCCAATTTCCTTCCAGAGTTTTCAGATTGTATGGATATTAACTGAAACCCTAAAAGTAATTACTCATTCAACCACAAACTCTTCATAAACACCTTTATATTTTTACTGCTTTCTACAAGCGCAAGTTCACACTACAACACTTCAGCACTTGCATATTGCATGCATAAACAGCTCATTATGTTACCAATGCTATATTTTGGCTCTGATATTTACAATTTGTTTGCTGTACACTATAGATAACATGAAGTCTTATAATGGTTAGTACATAACACAAGGCAAGAATATGCACATCAGTAACAATGTATTATTAACTTGTAGTACGTAGTATCTAAAATAACCTTGCATCTTTTCTCTACAGTGTGACTGGTAAGCTGTCACCATCTTATACTTGCATTGTTTTCTTAAAAAATGATACACCATTTTAAAGAGCACTTTAAACGCATGACTGTATGTAATTTGCTACATTGATGGTAAGTAAAATGCATCATTGGAGCTTTCCCAGTAATAAAAGGGTAAAAAATAAAACACGAAAAATGCAGTGTTTGTTAAAAATTATTCTAAATAATTATTTACAAGACCTTTTAGTTAATATGAAGCCAGACTATACTATTTTAATATACAGTTGTTTTTCTGTGTGGTGGCGGATCTTTAGGTGGGGTAGGTGGCAATGGCCGGCTGCTGTTAAGTTTTTTCTCATGTACTGGCATGTTAGGAATTGGGTCCAGCCTTGACGAGCTCAAGACAAGTGAACTGCCTTGCCGCATTCCTTCCTTGCCTGGTTTTGTTTTCGCCTGGAGTGGGTTTATTACACCAATGTTTGGTGCTGCTTTGAAAACCTTGTTGAAATTGGTTTCTCTGTTAAGCAGCTCCAACTGAAAATACCTCTTTTCATCCTAAAAGGAAAAAAAAATGAAAAGTGAGTTGTTAATGCTTCCAGAACTTGTAAGGGTATCACCTGTTGCAGGGATTTCAAAACAAGGCGGCAGGTGCCGGAATTCCACCGGCTACTTGACTATTACGCCGCCGGCTACCCTGGTCATAGCAATCACCTTGTGACCAAAAAGCTCACTTATAATAGCCGCCTACTCTACCAGTCTATGACACCTACTCCAAAACATTTCGAAATCCCTGCTATTTAGATCTGATGTCCACAAAATTATTGCTAGGCCAAATTATGAACTTCTCAGACTTTCATATTGCACCAGTATCACAGTGCGGTATGCTTTGTCAGTTGCTACTTGACAAAGTTTTTGATTAATTCTGACAACATTATGTTGGCTTCTGCTTCAGTTGTCCAATAAAAATGCAAGAAGTGGAAGACTCAGTCAGAGTTGACAGTTGTTGGAGGAATGAGCATGGAATGTGACGCCACTCATGCAGTTCTTGCACTATGATAGGATAGTTTGCATGGAAGCTATAAGAAAGAAGCCTAAAAAGTATGTCAACAGCAAAGTAGCTACACCTAAGGCACCTTATAAGTGAAGCTGTCGTATAAAGATTTTTGCATTATAATTACAACTCACCACAAGTTTCTTCATGTCTAGTTCACTCTCTGTCAGTGCTCTCTTAAGCTGTTCAATGACTTCCAAGTCTTCTGGCCGTGACTGTCGGCTTCTATATCTGTCTTCTGCCTCCTCCAGCCTTTGACAAAAAATTAATCATCATTTTAAAGGGACAGTTTCACGGTTCGCTGCATGTGCAAGCCCAAGTGCTCAACTCTTTTGTTTATGAACCAATCAGTTTCGAGTTGTGAACTTGTGCCTGTTGTCCAGAATAAATATGTTGGACCAACAATAAATTCAACACTAAGTTTCACATTTTCAGTGTGAATCTGTTTGTGAAAAAATGTTTTCATCATTCTTTCTGACTCTACTTATCATAGCTGTACAAGCATACCGTACATAAGTGCATAAACTGTTGATTTAATGAACTTGAGTTAACAGGGGTTTTTTATTGGGGTGATCCGGATCAGGATCAGTAATCCGGATCATGGTGCATCAAAGGCACTAGCGAATCCACTCTGTGCAAGGATTCGCCAGCGCCTTTGATGCACCATGATCCTGATCACCCAAAGAAATGCACCCTAAGTGAACAAGGTACTTGAAGCATCGGGGTCAGAAAAAACAAAAGAAATTCAAATGTGAAATAACACCTCTACTGCAATGTTTTTGAAAATGGCTGTGAAATTTGGCAATGTTACTGCAAAAGTCATTTGCATGCTTGTGCAAGTCTAATGGGCTAACACTATAGCTTGCGCATCCATATAAAACCATGAAACTGTCCCTGTAAAACTACGTTATGGTGTTTATTATGATTATGTTCAATGTTTATAATTGTTATTTTCTTATTAGACTTTCTCAAAGTCTTTCGCTTCTCGTTTCTGGTTTGGCAGTAGCAGTGCTCTTCACGCTCGCTTTTGCACCTTGTGCTTTGAGAGCTTGACTTGTAAGCAAATCTATTTTCTTATCAATGATATTGGTTAGTCTTATTCAGTAAGCAATAAAGGAAGACACCCTTGAAGCATGACAAATTTAACATAGTTTAACTTTTTTAAAATGTTAACAGTTTTGATCAATGAATGAAACATTTAAAATCTAAAAGAGACACCTAGAAGATAAAATCCTTCCAAACTTGGGAACTCTGCTTTTCTCCATTACAATATTTTGCAAGAAGGCTTCCATCAATGCGGGTAGGAAAATCTTGAAATCATTGACATCTCGCGAATGAAACATGATCGTTTTGCATCAAAAACGTCAATTCCATGACTGCCCACAAATGTTTCGTTGGTCAAAAGTGACATGTAGAAAAACAAAAACATTTTAAAAAACTACATGTTAAATTAATCATGACCAAGGACGTTATGTTTCTTCAGAAGGTTTGTATAGGTGGAGGTGTAAGGGCCAATAATTTGAGGGTCAAAATATTTCAGTTAAACAAAGGTACCTATAGATGGCAACAAATTTAAAACTGGCTTTTTAATATGTAGAGCTATTTCAAATTGATACTCACATTAACTGTAAAGCAGAAATCTTGTCGCTTAGAAGTTCCTTGGATCTATTAAATTCTGTCAGCAGGGCTTGAGTCTCGCGCAGATGATCTGCGGTTAAGGAGTCAACTTCTTTCTGGTGTACTTTGGCCAGATCTTCTTCACGCCTCCTGCAAAAAAGAACAGATTCCACGATAGGAAAACCAGCCACCTATTTTGCAGTGACATTCAATGCATTGTTATCAAACTTAGGCACAATAATAAATTAATTTTATCACTGTGATCATGAAGCAAACACTTTCTCTCAGCAGCAGCCTCACCTGATTTGTGAGTTAGCCTCTCGACGGATACTCAATATCTCATGTCCCTTGGCTTGTAGTGCACGCTGTAGTTCCTCCACATTGCTCCTAACCTGGCTGATTTCCTCATCCAATTCTTTAATCTGATCCTGCCTTTGTTCAATCTCCAGTTTTAACTCCTCAATTTGGTTTTGGTGCTCAGTTTCCTGTACAGAGTATACTGGTATTAATATGACTTTTATTTTACTCTGGGCTTATTTTAAAGGGCAGGTTAAGGAATTTATGAGAGAAGAAGGGGGCTACATTGTTGGCAGGGGGTGGGGGGTGGGATGGGTAGGTGACAACATGGGAGTGGGCTATTGTATACGTAACGCCCTCAAAAAAATCCAATTCATGGTGCATGCAAGCCTGAGACCTTTTTTTTTCAAGGAATTTTTCAAGGACAAATCACATTTTCTCAAGGACTTGGTTTCCACTAAATTTGACATAATTAAAGATGATTTCCAGTCCATACTGCACTATCTTTGCTCGCAATGTTTATAATGGTACATGAAATAATAGCAATGAACTATACCAGCAAACACCACACAGACAATTATATATAACACTGTTTCACACGATGTTTCAAGCTGAAAATTGTGTACAGCTGAGCTTTAAAAGTCTTCAGTGCACAAGAAATGTTATGTTAATGACGTTTTACTTATTCAACGAACTTTTGATAAGATTCACAGACTACTGGGGATAATTAAAGGACTTTTCAAGGACTTTTGCAAATTTTTCAATTTTCAACGACTTTTACATGTAAATGGGTTGATGCTTTTTCAAGGACTTTTCAAGGCCTGTGTGAACCATGCAATTGGATCAGTTGTGCTTATATATTACTTAAAAACGGAAGACACCTTTCACATACAGCAGTTGATCAGTATTTATGTCTAAGGAGAAAGTCAGACCTGTACAGGACCGCAAATGATCCCGACCCGCAAATGATCCCAGGACCGCAAATGATCCCCAAATTGGACCGCAAATGATCCCCGGACCGGAAATGATCCCCAAATTGTACCGCAAATGATCCCGTACCGGAAATGATCTACTCCTCGTAAACGCTGGAAAAGCGTGGACTTGGGAATAGAGACAGTGGATTAAAAAATCCCGGAGCGGAAAAAGTCCCCACTCGCCGTCAATGGACATCCGTTGCAGGTACGTTTCCCATCCACCATGATTCACAAATTCTCTGTAGTGGATTCCGTCTGGGGTGGTCGGGTTACTTCGAAGAAAGCTTACCACAGCAGTGCGAAGTTGTGATGCTGTCTGAGATGGCTTTCCCATACGGGTGAGTTGATCGCTCATTGCGTGAAACAGGCAGTTTCCGTCTTTTGGAGTCGGAGGCTGACGATAACTGAGACCTGCATTGGTAACTTCTCTATCAAGCCTGCTTTTTCCCGATTCGTTCTGGTTTGCATCTTCTTTAAAAATCCACTGTATGTTTTTAGGCAAGTCTTGAATTCTGTTAGTTCCAGCTGTCGCAAGGTTTAGTAAATCTCCTGCCATTTCATCACGCTGGTGATCCAGCTTTATGTCGGCATCGAAGTTACACTGCTCGCCAGAAATCAAGTGCTTAGCAAACAAGCAAGTAAAAACACCACAGTCCGTTTTGTTTTTTTGCTTTGGACATTTGGGGAGCTCTTCATCCCAGTTGTTTTCCTGGAAAAGCACACTTTCCTCAGTAGGTAATTGCTTACATTCATTTCTAATAAACTTGCTTTTAATCGTTCGCACGTGAGACAGAAGTAGACTATAAATCGAACTTGTGAGGAGTATAAGAAATAAATTTGCAGTGTTCTTGAATGGAAATACAATACAAGCTTTTTACCTTCTTGGCAAAAACTCCAGGTAGTATCGGCAGTGTTGAAGAGTCAATTCATTCATGTTGAACCATGCTAAATGTTATTTTTCTTGTTTTGTCACTTTTGTCCTAGTGACGAACAAAATTATCGAACTACACCTGAACCTAAAAATTCATTAGTTCCATAGTTTGGTTTTGTGTTGTCTTTTGTTTTTCTAATTTGTGGCCGTTTGCGTGTGAAGAAAACTAAGCTGCGAGCAAAGGAGGAGAGACGGTGGAAACAAATTGCCGCCGTATTGAGCGCTAGCGACCTGCAATCTTTAAACATAATTTTCAATGTTGGTACAAGAAGAAAATCCCTTGGCGCAGAAATATGGAGCAACAGAAATAAATAAACTTTCGAAGGAAACCATTCTTTACCTAACCTTCCTTGCTATTCTTACTTTTTTGTGTTTAAACGTCGCGCTGTGGGAATTTTGTTTTACGCCATTAGATTACAAAAGCAACCGGAAATGCAAAACTGACTTGATGATGATTTACCACTCATACGCAGTGCGTATCGCTTTGGTGCTTTGAACGCCTGACATAATTTTCCTATCCATCAATCATTAACCGCTTACTGTATTTTATGGAACATTTCCAAAAGTAACTTTTAAAGGAAACATAGTTCAAATAAATTAAGTAAATTATATATTGTTTTCTCTTTTTTTAAGGACGCAAGTAGTGTACCGGAAAATCAAAGCGGTTAATGATATAAGACACCAAAGGCCTCTTTGATTCATGTTTTTATTTTTGCATTGCGGCTATATAATCAAATTCATGTAACGCGGTATGTTTCCAGATTTGTATGGGGTTTCTCATGTTCTAATCTTTACTTTGGTTCACATATAAATATATTCCTCCATAAACTCGATGTAGAGTCCACGCCATTCTTTTTTTGACGGTATCACATTGTAGGAGTCATTTCCGGTCCGGGGATCATTTGCGGTCCAATTTGGGGATCATTTGCGGTCCTGGGATCATTTGCGGGTCGGGATCATTTGCGGTCCTGTACAGACCTCCTTAATGTGGTAATAAAGAAGATTTTCCCTGGGAGGCTGTCTGCAGCCATTAGACTAGTATGTTTCACAGTTCAGGTACTGGATTGAACTTCATCAAATTCTCTAATAATTCATCAAGTTAAAACAAAGAAAATCGGTTCCAAAATCTAATTTTAATTAGCTTAGATTTTTACCATTTTATTTCTCCGTTTTCTCTGTAGTTTTAGTTTTGATTGAGACTCTCTCGAGTGTTTCATCACATTTCCAAACACCTTGAAGTTTGTCAAAAATACTCTTCTGCACGTCACATTTTCAACTCTCTTCTCAGTGTCATTAAATATGTGTTTATTGTTCATCATGGGCGTGTAAAATAGGAAAGATGAGACAGGATTAAAGTTCATCTTTCCTCTCTTCACAGTGTTGGAAAAGTGATAAAACACTGTCTCTCGACACTTACATCCTTAGAGTGCATTTCATTGGCTCGTTGCAGCTGAAGTTTCATAGCAGCTAGCTGAACCTCAAATTCTCTGTGTAGTCTTTGCATCTCTTCCTGTTGGACACGCAGCAGCTCACTTCGCATATTTTCTGAGAAAAGTAATCGAGCCACTGGTAAGTCACATTTCTACTACCCCCTTAATTTTCCTGACCACTAACTCTCCCCTCAACCGAACAATCCCACTTGCATTAGAGGATGATCAGATGCACAGCCTTCATATAAAATCATATTATGTGTATCTCTGATTGTGTGATTCTAGAAAATATCCATACCCTCCCCATGGAGGTTCATTGGAAATTCCAAGGGTAGGGGTACAGGGGTTTTAAAGGCCAGGATCTTGAAGGAAATTTCTATGCATTTTCATCTAGGGGAGGAAGAGTTCAAGCCGACCACCATCCATGAGGGAGTATGTATATTTTCTGGAACTACACAGTTTGAGGTTGGTGACACAATGTTTGGAAATGCTCAGTGATCCTCAACTGCAAAGGTTGAAAAAGGCAAAAACAACAAAAACCAAAAACAAACAAAACTCCAAAAGTCTGAGACTAAAATCGCCAAGCATTTTCAGCCACTAAAACTATATTTATATTCCCCTCGCGTCTCCCAGATTTACTTGAATGTACATTTAAACCAACCTTGATCATTTTCATGTTGAATTGTCAATTCTTCAATGTCTTTGGCTCTTTTCTGTTCAGCTTGAGATTTGATGGCGTCTATTGTGATTTTATTGGCCTGAAGCTGAGAGGAAATCTCATCTCTGTGGCTCTTTTGCAGTTTACTCTCGTGCTCCTAAAGATGTCACGATAAGAGTACATGTAAGTAGCAAATCTTTGAGTACAGATCCCTTTATTAATATATCTCAAACAATACCTTGATTTCTTCATCTTTCATTGCTTCTAGTTTCTTTAACTCTTCCTTGTGTTTTTCTATCATCTCTTCAAGTCGCTTGCTGTGTTGAAGAGACAAGGCAGCCATTTCTTCCTCCATGTGTCGTCTCTGCATGTCAAGTTCTTTGCGTAAATCTAACTCAGTTGTTGTGGCACTACGATTTGCCTTTTCCAAATCACTTCGAGCTTCAGAAATCTGCATGAAATAAGTTTATAATGTTGATATTATATTATAATTTCTAAGTCATGAATTCTCCTTTGGGGCTTTTCAGGAACAATAATACTAATAATAATTAAAAATACTATTTATTTATCAACAACTGCATCACTAAATGGAGGCTGGGTGCCACAACATCCAGGAGCTTCCATCACTGGCAGCCAGCTCCTAGATGGAGACTGCTCCCATGGCTGGCAAATCCTGGCAACCCAGCCATGAGCCCCTGCACAGAAGGGAATTAGGAGAAAGGCACTTGTCTGTGCACTGAAAGAACAGTGAAACCAAGTGAGGCAAGGGACAGCCCTGAAGATGAGCTACCAGCGCTCACTTGAACTCTGCAAATATGCCTGGATGAATGCACATGAAATGCACGTGAATGTGGAAACCAGAAGACCACTGATTGCACAGGTATACCAATGCTAGCTTAAAGCATGCACTGGCATGTGCCATGATTGAATCAGATTGAATGCCACAAACTGCAAAGGAACGCAGACACTCGAGATGGATGCACTGGTGAATATGCATCACAAAACACTTCAGGCCACAAGGGAATGTTGACATTAGGCAAATGCACTGGTACATGTGCATATAAACAGAACTCTGCTCCATTAGATTACATATAACTGCATTTATTTAATAAGAGCAGTTTTCATTTGAGTGTAGAAAGGAATTGCATTGCTATGCTCTGTGATTGGCTAAAACATTTGTGCCTGTTTCTCAACCAGTCAGAGGTGAAACCAAATCAAATTGTGACTTGTCCACTCATGTTTTCCCACACACCATGCTGGCTACATACATTTGCTTCTTGTTTTGATCAGTTCACTGAATTGTCTGCATCCTCTGTAATTGACCAAAACTCTGAGTTTGGTTTTATGACACTCAGTTAAAAACTGCTCTATAATGGTGTGATAGTTTCACAAAGATCTTGTACTAACAAATTTCTTGGAGTGTTCAAGAAGGCATTTCTTAGCAACTGCAAGATGTGCCACCTGTATAAAGAACCACAGTCGAGTCCTGGTTAATATTACATGTCCCAGTGTACTGATCAACACTATAATTCTGTGTTATGTTTGGAAGAATTTTGTCTTTGTCACTTTCAAGAGACAGTCTTTATTATCAAGACTGGCCCGACAATATTTTACCATGCAAATGCCAATTATTTGCATGAACAGTACTTTATCCAGCTATACTGTAAACAGATATCCGACCTCACAACAGTTTTGGTGGATTAGAAGTATTTGCAGTCCTGACACACTAATGCACATATAGTATACTTACAGTTTTTCTCAGAGCATCAATTTTGTTCTGCAGTTCTGCTCTGAGTTCATCTCTCTGAATGTCTTTCATCTTTGTCAGCTCCTCAAGTGATGCTTTGTTTTCCTCTCTGTGTTGTTCATTCAGTTGCGAGCGTAGCTTACTACATTCATTCCTAGAAATTGCCAGGAGAGGAAGCACTTAACTACTTTGTAACTGATCACTCTACTATATATTTAATTTATAGTTTGTGGAAAACAATGAGCATTACCGTATATATAATTATTAACAAAGCTACAAGTTAGAGCCATGCAATCACATTCAGTATACACAAGTGTGCGTGTACCTACCATGGTCGCCTGCATAGTTGGTTATTTGTTATACTCCTCCGTAGAGAGGTGTACTTTGATCTCTAACTAAGTGCTACTGACAGAGGAATACAGCACGGTGATTGCAGCAGCGAGAAATTGAACTCAGCCTGCTCCATTCAGAATACAATGCACTAATCACTAGGCCAATACATTTCTAAAATTAATTTTCTAATAAAAGTAAAAATGATTTTTTAGCTCTGTCAAGAAGACACATGATCTTCCTTAAGACCCACCTCAATCTCTCACTCCATTTAGTGTCCAGTTGATTTGTTAGTGATTCCAAGCGGGCATTCAAGTCTATTTCTGCATTCTTTAGTGCCTTGTCATGGAGCATTTCAAGTCTGTACATTTCATCCTGAAAAGAAAATTACAGATCCTCTAATACAAGCTTGACTTACTGGTAAAACATTTTTCATTGTCAAATCAATCAAGAGTTAATTGTCACTGTCGCAGTCGCCCTTACCATTGACTTTGCATACTTGCTTTCTGCTTCCTTTAAGTCATTCTTTGTTTTCTGCAACTCTTCTTTAGTCTGATGCAGTGCCTCTTTCAGGCTGTCAATATGCGATGATGCAGATCCAAGTCCTTTCTCGCTATCACAAACAAGTTTCTCTAATCTCTCAACTTCTTCCTCAGAAGATGCTAACTTATTTTTCAAGTCACTACAATGGTTTTCAAACTGTGCAATAACTTCATTTTTCTCCACACGTAATCTCTCAAGTTCTTGTTCAGACTTTTCCAACAGGTCCTTCCCTTGTTGTGACAGTTTGTCCTGAAATTCTTGTTGCAAAGTCCTCACACTTTTATTGTGCTCATTGCCAAGCTTTGTTTTTGTTTCTTCTAATTCTTTACTGTGATCTTTCTTTAACTTTGCTGTCACTTCTTCCAGTTCTTTTCTCAGGGATGCTTCCTTGCTAGAAGACTGTTCACCAGCTCGTTTCAGCTCTGCATTATATTTTAATTCCAGATCTGCCTTTTCCCGTAATAGTTTCTCGATTTCCTAATAAATAAATAAGGCAAGCTACAGTGTATATATGTTGTCGTTCAATTTTGCCTTTGGCACAATTTGATATTTTCCTTTGTTTCAAACTCATCCTCATTTATTACCATACACCAGAACAAAGAAAAATACTAATTTGTACCAAGGGTACAATTGAACCACAACATATACATTATAAAAGAATTTATTCAATCAATTAATCATGTTCTAAATGAGCAGAGGACAGGGTACAAATTCCTAAAATAAATTGGGTTCAATTGGGTTGACAAGTGAATCCTTCCACAAGAAAAAGAATCCAAGCCTTAGTCAGATTGTAAAATTTGAGCATGATTGGAGAAAAGGGAAGTCAATGCTGGTGAAAAATCCAGGGATGTAGCTAAGAAATTATAAAGCTGGCTCACAAACAAGCTCAGCCAGCATTTCTGACCATTGTACCTGGAAAATTTCTTTGAGTCTTTGTTTCTAGTGAAATTTAAGCCAGTGATAAGCCGGCAACAACAACAAATCTTCATTTACACTATTCAGGCATTGTCGTCCCCAGAGCCGCTTGTCCCTCTTAGCTGGCTGGGCCTGTGCACGAGGAACAAGTGGCTCTGGGGACACACGATTTGATTCGCTGAAATCAAACAAAGGTTGCCCAATCACATCAGCTGTTTTAAAATCCCAAATCATTTGCACGTTTACAACAGTAGACGTGATTGGACTCCCTTTGTTAGATTTCAGCCAATTAAATCATGTGTCCCCAGAGCCACTTGTTCCTCGAGCACAGGCCCAGCCGGCTAAGAGGGACAAGTGGCTCTGGGGACGAGAATGGCTAATTGGCTAATAGTTGGGACCGGGGGAAGGCAGGGTGGCAATCCATTGGACCAAAATTTCCAGAAATTCCGGTACAGAATGAAATGGTCATTTTTGAGCTGTTTGTTTAGAAAAGTTTGGACAACCTCTCCAGGTTGTCCTTTTTTCCGGAAATTTGGAAATTCCGGAAATTTCTGTTTCATTTGACATATCTACCCAGTTTCGTTTCTCTTGCGGATAGAGCTCTTGTCAAGACCTGATAGCCGACGGTGACAGGCCTTTACCGATCCCTTCACCAGTGTAACATGTTTCTTTTTCTCCTGCGACTAAGAATTATCTGTTTCTTTCTCAAATGTTTCTCAGATGATTGAGCTCAAAATAATTATAAACAAAGGTACGTTTACTTCTCCTTGTGAAGCAGCTTGCAGGTTTTACTGTGCCCTTGTTGTTCTACACGATATTGTCTTGTAACTTGTAAAATAGTCAAGTAACAACCATGAATCAGACCATGAATCAAACACGCCATATTGTGGAAAATGCCGTTCCTTATGGTCCCCAAAATTTTGGAAATTCGTACCGGAATTTTTGGTCCAGTGGATCGTGCCCTAGATTTTTTACACTATTATGGCATTGAATGGCTGCCAGCAGGCTTTTAAATACGAGCAACACTGCAGTGAGACATGATCTGGACTTCAGATTGGGCAGTTTGGGTTTAAGCCTTGGCTTGGGTCAATCTGTTAGTGTTCTTGGGCAAGACACTTGACTCTCATACTCTTCAGTCAGGTGTCGACATGTTCATGTAAAGGGGCTAGCATGCATTTTATTTCTACACAGACTTAAACCTTCCTGTAGGACTTGCTGCAGGTAAAACAGGATAAAAATAAGATTGATCTCATTGATCACTAAACAATTCTTACCTGCTGAAGTCGTTTGACCTCAGAATCAGCTTGCACTGTGTGAAAACTAAACTTTTTCCCCAGTTCATCATTTTCACTCTCCAGCTTGTTCAATTTACTTTGCAGATTGGTTATATTGGCTTTAAGGTCCTTGATGGTTGTTTCTTGGGATAACTTGGCAGCATCAAGCTTGCTGATTTGCACTATAAAACCATTACAATTTTGTTAGTCTCCGTCACTGAATTGTGTAAATTAGGTTTTATTTAGTTTTAAGTTATCTTATGGTTCATAAATTCCTTATCAATGGTGATTGAAACATTTTTTTCACAAGATAAGGTACTAAGCTTTCCACTAGTACCCGATCCATTGTTCATCCATGTTTTTTTGTGTGTTGTTTTTCTCTATGGATTAATTTTCAGATAATATTTGAAAATTATGTATGTATCACACCTGAAAGCAAAGTGATTAACGGAAAGTATTAAAGTGATATTTTAAAAGCACAAAATTCAATCACGATTAATTACTTCCCCACCCAGTACTTGTACAGTGTAACAATGACCATGAGATTGAAAACATTAAATGATGTTAACGTTATGCAGTGGAGTAGTTATTATTTAGTATACATGCTATGTGACTGATAATAGGTGTCGCAAAGTGTGTGAATTGTGGAATGTGTTGAGATGGATGAACTCACAGTTCGCCACTTTTAACCCAGCGATGGCAATGTCTAAAGATGGAGATTTGTACACATCTGTTTTATAGAAACACAATGTTACCATTTAAATTATTTTAATGGTTACAAAATGAAAATGTGGTCCTCTTTAGAAAATGTTTCTGGCAATACGCATGACTCTATGAGGAAGATACCGTCGGTTGCATCTACCCGGTAAGCATGAACAAGTCAGGAAAACATCTTCTAATAGCCAAACAAACCTTGCATGTTTGCTTGTCAAATTCAAAATTCAAAACAATGTCAGGTGACGTTCCACCCAAGCAATCACAGAAGTATATTGGCGATGTATATATTTTATACTTGCACAAATTTGGTCAAATTTAACTTTTTTATTATTACCAAAAGGGGTTTCAATAAAATTTTGTGAGACTGAGGGTGTGTTTCTTTGGGATGATCCAGAACACGATCACTTAACCAAGATTACTTGGATCATTTTTGCATCAAAGGTATCATTAACTCTTGGCATGTGTTCACTGGTTCCTTTGCTGCACTCCAAAGGACTCTTAGACATCAATTTCAAGCCTTCTGCATTTCGCAAGCAGATGAAATTGAATGGAAATTAATTTCATAAAAATACTGAGACAGCCAGGCAAAAGTTGCGCCAATGTTGACGGCTCACTGAACATAAAATTATTGTCAGTACCATTTGTTTTTAGGGTGTTTTATTCCACTGGACTCCGGATTGGATGGCCCGGGTTTGAGCCCTGGCCCGGGGCACTGAGTTGTGTTCTTGGCCAGATCACTTTGCTCTCACAGTGCCTCTCTTTACCCAGGTGTATAAATGGCTACCAGAATTGAGAAAATTTACTGCTGGGGGTAACCCTGCGATGGACTAGGAATTGTCTCTGTTGCTTCGTGCTAAGGAAACCAGGATAAGCTACGGCATGATGGGTCACTAGGCTTATATGCAAACTTGACCTTAGCAAAGCCTTTTTGACAACTTTGCTGCATAAGGGTTTAATCTACACCAAAATACTGTTAACAGAGAGTTGTGGCCATGAAAAGAAATGTATTTATCGCCGGTACACTTTTGTGCTTGCTGCTGCGAAATGTCACCTCATGTTGAGTCAAATTTTAAATTCGACAAACAAACATGCAACATTTGATAGCCAATCAGAACATGTTTTTTCCTCACATGTTCTGATGCTTAGGGGGTGATTACATGCCGAATTTCAGCCCGGTTAGCGATTGCAATTACATGGAGAAGATTTAGCCCCGGGCTGGATTTCAGCTCGGGCAAACAGCTCCGGCTGAAAAATCCGCAAAAAGTCTATGTAATCAAAATGGAATGCCAGCCCGGACTGAAAAGGCAACGTGAGCATGCACAGTGAGGTTGTTTTCTATGGCTTATATTTCAGCCCGGGTTGAAATTTGTCATGTAATCGCAACAATATTCCAGCCCTCCCCACCGGGTAAAATAAATAGAGGATATTACATGGCTGTGTGGAGATACGAAATTTCTGTTTGAGTGTTGTAAGATATTTCACGAGTAAGTGCAGTGAACGAGTGAAATATGTTTCAACATGAGAAGAGGAATTTCGTATCTCCAAGAGGCCATGTGTAATATTCTATTTACCATAAAAACAACAATGAACTTACAAACCTTTTCACTTTTGGTGCGAAAGGCGTGATTTATTACATAACCATAGCAACGGTGATATATTCACATGTGAATATAACACGTTATGTTCATGTGTGAAGATATCATGTTTTTGTGCAAAAGCTCACCTGGTATTTCACTGCTGTTTATAAAATAAATTATTAATCACAACAATGCTACATATATGTCCTTCTCTTTGCCGAGTTTGATTCCAGCCACCCATAGTTCAAACGTTACACCTGTCTGGCCATTTATGGCATTGGTTATCAATACAAACAATTACTGTGAATGGAGCGCTGCTTAAAAAACACAAATACTAACTTAATTAGTTGAAAATTTTAAATATGAAATCAACATGAAATTATGTTCGATTGTTAAGTAAATTCAGCTTTTAAAATTCTACATTATGGCCGAATTTTCACTCTCAAGTCACCCTAAATTCTCCTACGTAACTTAATAAAAAAATGCAAATTTAATTTTATTCATTAATTCTACAACCGAATTACTTTATAGTTGTGTATTCGTACTGTACACAGAACATAAATAAATTCAATTAACTCACTTGATTGCCGGGCGATTTCTGCCTCTTGTTCTTCGCAGCGTTTTTTAGAGACAGTCAAATTGTTTTCTGTGTCCCTCAAGCTCCTCAAAGCTCTGGATCCTTCTAATCGCGCTTCCTCGAGCTGTTTTGCTAAATTGGATGAATCACCTTCTTTCCCTTCAAGCCTGGACTCCAACTCGTTGAGTTGTGTTTTCAAAATTGACATTTGCTGTTCTCCGTCACTTAGCTGATTCAGTAACTCCGAAATCCTGTCCTTGAAGATTCTTTCTTGTCTGTTCCATTCATATTTAAGTTGCTTTTCTCGATTTTCCCACTCTTTGAACTGCGAGTCTTTCGAACTCTCCTGCATTGCACGAGAAGCAGCAAGTTCGTTTTCGTAAAAAGCCTTTAGCTTGTCCAATTTTTCTTGATATTCAGATTCAATTCTTCGTCTTTCCTCTGCAGCAACACTACCAGAGGACTCTGCAAGAGCAAGCTTTTGCTGAAACTCTTTTTCAAGCTTTTCCTTTTCTCTCACAACTTCATCATATCGCACTCGATGAGCTTTCATAAGTTGGTCAATTTCCTCATGGTGTTTGCTCGTCAATTGTTCAACAGCTTGATCTCTGTCTTGTTCCAGTAACTTTCTTGTTGCTTGAAAATCTTTCAAGCGCTCCTCAAACTGCTTTTTGGCGGCCAGTAATTCCTTTGACATAACCAGTATCTTATCGGAAAACTCTGATTTTAATCGAGCTTCACTGTCATCGTTTCGTCGTTTGAACTTTTCAAACTCGGACAGCGCTTCTTCTCTTTGAAGACGTTCCTTCGCTAAATGCGACTCCAGCATGTCGATCTTTTGCCTTTGCTCAGAAACAGCACCTAGTCTTGTTTTGAAATAATTCATTTTTTCCTTCGTCTCCGCCATCAATTTCTGCATTTCTTCTTCATGCGCGGTTTTCATATTTTCCAAAACATTTTCATGTTCGTCGTTCTTGGTGTTGAGCGCGTAAATTACCTTTGTAAGCTGCGCAATTTTCTTCGACATCTTAAGATGCAAGTCTGGAGTAACATCAGAACTAGAAGTACTCCCATGGCTAGCCACATAAGTGCCGTTTCTATGCGGCATACTGTGGAAACTCGAAGCTGTCTTGCTCGCAGCCATTTTGACTTCTTCTCCACTGTTCAATGCGGTTACCATAACAACGAGGATAAATAGCTCTCTATTACCATTTCCAAATATGGTATAGAGATCGGTCGCCATATTGGATTGTCAAGAAACAACGTGAAAGTTTGCTGTACATACATGGGAAGCACAGAAAAGAAAACATTCTTGCTTTGATTTGCAAGTGAAAAACCTACATTATCCTACTAATATTATGTTTAACGATGAAGCACAAGAAGCTGTAGAATTTCTCTCATCGTGGAAAACTGAAAGGTAGGGTGAGTTGGCAAATAATTTATCACAACAAAAAATCACAATTTTTTTTCTATTGCTTCAAACAGTCTTTTATCAGATCAGATCTCTTGCTAATAGTTTGAACGGAAGCTTCTAGCTGATTCATTCATGTATGCCTGTATATAAATAAAGGATTTTTGAATTTTAATTTGCCACAGAAGAGCTGAATAAATCCCTGATTCCCTCTATGAAACTTGCGTGCAGGGAATCATGGTAGTTGTATTCATCACACGCACGACATCTTCGAGACTTGGTGCGCAAAGTTGAATACAGCTACCATGATTCCCTGCATGCGCATCTCATAGAGGGAATTGGCCATTACTTAAATTAATTAATTATCTATATATCTAACTTATGCACCTATAAATGTCAAGTCAAGGGGGGGGGGGGCATTTGATTTTTCAGAAGAATTTCTGGTCAAAATCCAAGTAGGTACAAAACACAGGTCACAGGTGACAAGTCAGAGGTAGGAAAAAAGGGAAAACTCAACGAGCACCAGCGCCCCTGCATTCTTTGCAGAGAAGAACATTTTGGACGAGGTAGCAGCTCTTGTAAGATCTCACATGAATGGCTTGCGATGCATTGAGAAGACAATAGAACAAACAACAGGAACAATGCCCCGAGCGCCTTAATTAAAACAATAGCAACTGCTACCAGTAGAATTACATGCTTATGAGGGCTGCTACCCTACCGAAAATTTTGTATTGTTGTTTCATTGCAATATTGCACAGGAGGTGCAAGTTCACGTCTTTGAAAGGCTTGTTATTATTGTACCTCCAAAACACCCAAGATGTCCACATAGACGAGCATGTTACGCTGTGTCAAGGTCCCATTCCTCCTCACAAAAAATGAAACGTCCCCACCCTTGGGTCCAGAATTTAGTCAAACTCCCAAGGGTGGGGAAGGCAATTGACGTCAAATGCCCCACATATGCCTGGGGTCTCCCCCCCCCCCCCCCCGTGTCAGTCTTAACATCACGCCAATACTGAAAATGTGATATCGCAACTTTTGCCACATTTACGGCTATTGGTCAAAATATGCATGAACTAAGTGATATCTCTGCTTCCAGCGTTAGTGCACTATATGCTCACGAGATGTGGTTGATTTTTTATTGGTTTGCTAGTCGTCTATGGCAAACTTGTCCAGATGTAAAGGAAAAAAAGGTTGTTTGTTGTCGATAGTTAATTTTCTAGCTGAGCAATTTATGTTAGTTAGTTTTAGGGCTGAAAGAATAGGTTTTGCCAATGCTTTGAATAAAATCTATGCAAAGAATCGCTGATTGCAATTTTAACACATGCCATGGTATGCTCAGAAGTTTTCTTATAAAATGACAAATAGAAGACGAAAGCAAGTGCATGTAACTAGCCATTGACTAGTGTATGTGTTCAGTAATTACAGCATTCTATTTCCCTCAAAGTTACACAGTAATTGAGCATGTAATTAGACAGCCATGAATGTGCAAAGTCATTGACTTCACATTAACATTTTGTTATTGAAATTAATGAAATGTACCTTAGTGATAGTGTAGTATTTACTATGTGTATGTGTGTTTTACAGGTCTGTCAAGGGTGCAGTTGCCCAAACCAGTGAGATTATCACCTATGAAGCTGATGTACAATCAGTTCATAAAGTAGATCAAGAGGTATATATAGATTACTTCATAGAAAGTGTGACGTACAGACTGACAGAGTGGCAAAACTTTGAAAAATGAATGAGTGAGAGCAGTGAACGAGTGAGTTTTCCAAAGTTTTGCAACTCGTGAATAAAAATCCGTACAAAGCGCTTTCTATGGTGTAATGTGTTTATTGCATATATAACGAGAATTCAAAATGTCCTTGGAATCAGTTTTATTTTTCCAGGAGCCATACACAAACTGCAAAATTTTGGTCGATACTGACCTTAAACTATCGGCTATCCGGATTCCAGTCCATCAAAAAGTTTACAAAGAGCCTACACAAGCTTAAAAAATATCGTTTCTCATTCAGAATAATTGAAAAATACGGGAGGATTTTCGCAAATACAAAATGTAAAACTCTTTTCGGTTGTCCCTAGTCACTGTCAGATTCAATCATGTAATGGTGGTGCTTTGCGCTGTGCAAAGATAAATTGGGACTCTGTTGACTTACACTGTTTATGGAAATGTTGAATGTTCCTCCTTGAATGTTCGCCCCTTGAAACAGAGATAAGGCTTGCTGAGGCGATTGCTGGTTTCCTGATGATAAACTAACTTCCTTTGGTTTCTTGAATGGCCAGGGATCCTGAAGCTGAAGTGCTAGCACTCAAGATGTTGGATAATATTGCGCTGTTGTTTTTCCGAAAGTGAACTATAATTATTGATGCTCTGGACATTTTAATGCCCAGAGATTTGCATAATTTGGGTCGGAGGTATCTCTCGGTCGTTCAACTTCTGGATCATTCGCTTCTGGGCACTGTGATTGGCAGGGTTTTCTGCATTCAAACCAGCTTTTTCAGCCGTACTTTTCATGAGTGAATTCAACTTGTTTGAAGCCATTGGCACTGCCTTGAACCAGGGTTTTGAAGAGTTTGCCAGTTTGGTGTGGTTGACTGCCAAGTAAAACGGGCTGTCATCTGACTTCATTTGCTCTGGCCTTTTTGAAGCATACAGGCGATGGCTTCTACAGGAACTCTTAACAACTGCCTGGGACAGGAAACATTTTCAGCTTAACCAGGGCGAGTGTCTGTGGGCTCAGCGCCTGTTCTCGTTTTCGTTTGTCTCGGTCGTATGTTTGTTTGTTTGAATGTTTGTCTCGGTTTCACATGTGAAAATATAGCACAATAGAATTTTATATGCAAGGTTTATTTCCTAAAGATATTAAGCACTCGATGACTTTTCCTAGGGAAATAAAAGTTGTCTGGGACCAGCCACGAAGTGTTTTGGTTATAAAAAAAATTAATGTTTATAATTCTGCATGGCCTCTGAATAAATGCTGGGGTCAAATAAATGCCATCTGCATTTACCACTTTGAGTTTTGAATACTCACCCATGTGTTTAATCGATCGAGGTCCTGGCATTTGTTTTGGTCAGACATTTATTTAAATTTGGTCCTATAACTGTCTTTCTGAATAAATTGGTGTACTAGTTGATGTCTACATACCACCACCTTCTAGCTTCAATTTATCATAATTTAATTTGTTCTCCCTCATATTCAAGAAATCACCTAGTTGGGCACTAAAAATGACTTGTTTGTATCATTAGATTCTGACTAGAGATGAAGTTGAGCTGAAATGTTGGTAAACATTTTGAATTTGTCTTAAATTTGGCCTAAAATTTACAAATAAGTTAATACCAAGGCTTGAATCAAAGTCATGAAAAATACTCTTGTTTTTTCTATTGTTTAAAACAATAAATACTGGGTTTACAAGGGCATGTTTTAAATTAAAACCAGGGGCATCTAATGGAGAAAACATTTAGTATCATTAAATTATATGGCTTTAAAAAAGAATTATTAATAATTATGGATTGTTATTTCAAGATTCAAACAGAGGAAGAAGATGAAAAAGGAAAACTTGTGTTTATTTGTGAGGAAGAGAATCAGGTATATTAATTCTATGTATTTAATAAATTGTATTTATTTAGTGTAGAAACCCAGTTGTGTTCTATTGGAAATTCGCGAATCTGATTGGTTCTCCCACTGTTTTCTATTTGCTGATAGAAAATAACCGCGTGCGCGTCGCTCTTTTAGCAGTAGTTTTTCTTGAATTTTGGCTCAAAAGTACACAATATTGTAGGTTTTGCACTGCAATCCTTTAGAGTTTCTACTAAAAAAATTAGACTACTCACCCTCGTTTTCTACAAGCGATAGTCAACTCGGCTGTACCTCGTTAACTATTCGCTTGTTGAAAACTCGGGCTCAAAGTCTAATTGTTAATTAATGACAAAGTTCGTTTGGTCAAGGTGACTCAATGCCAACCTTGTTCCCAGGATCTCTCATCTTCGCGCTCTCACAGAGCAAGAGAAGAGATATGCTGGTTTGGTCTGGTCACGTGTCTCTTGAGGACATTGGGGAGGGGTCCTCTAATGACATTTGTTGCACTGCTCCTTGTTGAGGATATCGCATATACTACAATTGTGCGAGTGCCAACCCTTGTTTTACTGCCATCTTGAAGTACTCATTAGAAATAGTATTTATTTAAATGCCAAATATCTAAAGGTTTAGCAAGTGCTTTGTCCTGCATACCATAAGGCGATTGTATTTCATCTTCTTCCTTCACTGTTCCTCAACAAAATAAACTGTGGTTGTTGTCAAGCCATGATCAGTGCCATATGCATCTCATCCCATCATTTTTTAATGTTCTGATCAAAATGCTAGCGCAACCGTGCCAGGCGTGGAGAAAAAAAGACTACCTCAAAGAATTTGAAACTTTGAAACCCCCTGCCCTCCTTCCCCCTCCCCACCCCTTCTCAATGTCATTTTACGAGGCTTGCAATTCACCCGGCTTTGTTTTCAGTCAACGTATCAGCATTGACAACATTGAAAGGGGGACAGGGCTTTAAGAACTTTGGTAGGCCCCCTTTCGCAGGGAATTTGTTCAAGTAGTGTCTCAACAGTTTTGTCCGAGATTGTGGTATCTACCCAGCTTGACCATATGAGCTTGTCATGAAATAGCTGTTGGTTATAATTATGTTATTATGTGGCATAAAGAGCACTGCCCTGTGGGATGCAGTGGATATAATTATTCCTGAGCAAGCAAGATATTTAGCACCATCTTGCCTGTTCATGTCTACAGCTAATGACAGTACAAGATCCTTTTAGTTCCTCTTTTGCTTTAAAGTTAGAAGCTCATGTTTATACAGGAAAATCTCTTAACCAGGGTCTTGTGAACTTCCTATTACGAGTATATCCTGACCTGAGTCGGCAGCTGCAAGCAAACACAACAAGTCATGCTTTTGATGGTAAGAAACATTCAATGAATCTGTTGTAGGATGGAGCTTCTGTCTTTTATTCCAATCTTTCAGCCAATACTCGAGAAAAGTGCAATATGATTTTCCTGTCAGGCATGTAACTTTTAATTCACAGGACCCAGGCAAGCTGCATGCCAAAAAGTTAACTAAGAAAAGCATGCCATGTCGGTTTAGCAAATATCAGTGCTGCTTTGCCCAAAAGGCAAGCTGGAACTCAATGTTTTTTGAAACTCTTCTGCCTAAAGAAAGTACACAGTCCACTAAACAATCGTATATTACTTGACAAGAGATACAAAGAATTGACATGTCATTGTATGTTATACTATTGAAATCTGTTGCTAAACTTTAAGTTTAGGTCAAGTCTTGCTGCCACCAGTATAGGTGTATAAAAATAATAAAATTGTATTTGGTTTCTACTTAAATAACAGTTATCCTGCAAAATCATGCCGAGTGTTGCCTGATACTAATTGCCGACGAGGCTGTAGGCCGAGTTGGCTAAAATCAGACTATATTCCACAAGATTGAGCAGGATAATTGTTTTATAATTCAACAAAATTAATTGTCCGTGAAGCGTATTTTACAGCTAGAAAAGTTGCCGTTATGTGTCACTTTGTGAGACTTTGGCTTAATATCACAGGATACCTGTCAAGTACAGATGACGGATAACACTCGTTTCATGACCATATATAGCCAATATGACAATTTGTTGAAGAATAAACTGAGATATTTTGCAGGTTTTGAAGTGAGTGTGGATGAGTCAACAAGTTCTGTGTCATGCACTCACACCTTAATGAATGCAGCGTTAGTTGAGGATGAGGTAGGGATTGTTCCCAAATGTGTTGAGTTTCTTTATTGGCTACACTTCTGTCAGGTAACTTTACCCAGCTCAAGGCTTGAGTATTGCACCAAGCTCCTTGTAATTTTTGAAAAGTTAAATTGCATATAATCAGATCTATTACGTAGTTAGTAACATGCATCTTAAAAAATCCACATCTATGTAATTGCCTGTCACAAAAACCTCTTATTCCCGCTGAAATTTCCCTAAAATTGGATTTTACAGAGGCATGAAACTACATTGAACACACATTAAACATTTTCTTTCTTATCTGAGGATATGCCAACCCATCCTAGAGACTGGGAGATGTGACTTGTTTCCAGCAGTTTTTAAAAATTGTGTCTTACTGTCCTGGTGACAATAGTTCTCAAAAACTGCACAATCACATACTTATAAAATAATTATTTAAATCTGTGTTGCTCCATTGTGCTGGTTTCCAGGGTATACAGTAGCGGAGTACATTACATATGACAGTAACTGACTTTTTTATTGCATGTAATGAGATCGTGTATGGGAAACATAATAATTAAAAAAAAAAAACACAAAATCTGTAGGTTTCTCAAAAAGGGTAAATTTGGACCAATTTTTTTCAACTTTGCAACGATAGGAAGAGCTGATACCTAAACATCAAGAGATAAATATATGACATGTTATTCAGCTTCAGGTTACTGGTTTATCGTGGAACTCTACTGGATCTGTAATTGCTGCTTCGTATCTTTGCTAGCACTGTGTTCACTTTATAGCATTAAATAAACAAGAAATATAAAACATTTAATAAAATTAATCTGGATATATACATGTACATGCATTCATTTGGCCTACAAATTAACACAAAGTTTATGTGTTGGGCATCATTCACTATCTCAAAGATGTCTGTAATAACGCCAGGCTGATAGAATTACTAGCTACAATACAGTGTATGGAAGATTTCTAACTTAACGTTTAATAGATATGGGCGGTTTGATCACGAGCATTGGTGCACTCACAAGGTAAGTGTCCTGCAAGCTATATGTCCTGCAAGCAGGCTCGCATTTAGTACGGGAGCGCTTCTCCATCAGATCGCTTTTCTTGCATGTGTTAACCCAAAGGTGAGCCTACTTGTGGACTAAAACCCATATGGTAAAGTTTGGGCATGGGCCTAGTGGTCAATCAGGCCGGAGCTCATCCCAGTTTCCTTCACTTGAAGCGACAAGAATAACTTCAATGTACCTTTCCATCGATGGGATGATAATTCGTCACACTGGCTACAATGCAGCAATAATTTGGGTTAAGAGGTACTATGAGAGAACACAATACAGTACCCTGGCAAGGGTTCGACCCCGTACCATCTGATCCGGAGTCCAGCACATTATATTAATCATTAGGCCACCGTGCCTCCCTTCAACCTAAATATGACACTGTTTTATTTGTAAACTACCAGAGTATATCCATATTAGTAATTTTGATCTGGCCATCTGTTGAATTAAATTGCACATAGCTATATTGTATGCTATTGCATTTTACATTTTTTGACATAAATGTTTTGTTCTTATATTAGTCTGCACTCTGCACCTGGAATATTGACAGAAGATCAGTTGATCCAAACAAGCCAGATGCTAGTATTGACTTATCTGTAAGTAAAGGCCATCGTATTCTGGTAAAGTTCATAGCCTCATCATTTGGCTCACAAGATGGCATAGATCGAGATACTGTAGAGCTCTCCAAATGAGGTTTCTATCAGTCACTGGAGGAAGTAAACTGATGTGCTATCGATGATTATTACAACATGGTAAATTCTAAAATCAAATTCAATTCTCAATTGCTTCAAGAATATGACTGATGCCTATTGGCAGCAGTTATTAAATATATTTTTACAAAATTGCTACATAGTATTACAAAACTATAAAGGATCAAGGTTAAGACAACGTAGTATGCAAAAATTTGTTTGTACTGCTAACCATCATTTCAGATTGTATTTTTCAATAATAAAAGAAAAGCTATATCTGTTAGAAAGATACATGTGAGAATATCCAAGCTATTCTGACTACTAATTATATACTCTTTATTAAGCCTGAGAAATTAAGTTTATGTTTCAGTGAAATTATTTTTAAAACATGGCCATGCTTTTTCTTGTTTGGACTGTAGAGTTGTTTGATGTGCATTGCATTCCATCCAAAGCTACCTTCGGTCATAGCTGGAGGAACATTCAATGGTACGTAGGTGATGAATTTCATTGCTTTCCGTAGAAAGTTGTCATGATCAGTTGTTGTTATTTGCATGTTCAGGAGAGATACAGGTGTGGGACACTGGGCGAGAGGATGAAACTGTTCTTGCTACATCTGGAATGGGGTCAGATTCACACCGCGAACCTGTTACCAAGGTATAACTACTAGATACAATAGAAACTTTTAAACAAATTCAAACTTGAAATTAATTTAGGTTAAATAAATCCTTTACTCCTTTGAATTCCTAGAGAGGCAATAATTATTTTGTGATCATTGTTTTCTAATAAATTGTATGTGTGCTTTTCATTTTAGGTCTTTTGGAGTCTGGATCCAAGCTCTAAAGCCACCAAGTATCAGGTGCAGTGAAAATTAAATTTAAAACTTCCTGTGAAGTTGAATTTGAATTTTGATCTGATGTTAGTAGTCTCACATTCAGTTACAATCCATCTCAATCTTCCTCATTCGAAGCCATCATTGTTTCTTCTCAGTTTATTGTCAGTAATCTCTTTGGTGTTTTACTACCTTCAGTTGGCAAACTATTATTTTAAGGTTTCCTTTGATCTGAAGGCAATTTTATACAAAACCAGGTGCTTTCTCGATATATCAACGACTATTGTTTAGCATTCTATGAATATTCTATAAGACAATTGAACAAAAAAGAAAATATTATCCAAACAATGGATAAAGAGAACAAGGTATAGCGATGTTCATCATTTTGTCATCTATTGCCATTAATGTGCCAACCAGAGGTTGATTGGCCATCAAAACAAAGGGATCTTTGGTTCCAGTGGTTGGCGAATTTGAATATTAAAAGAAATGTTTTTAAACAGTGAGTGTCGCTATTGTTGTCTTTCAGTTCGTCGTTGATATATCGAGAAGCTGCCCATAACCAGAGATGCCTTCATGATGGTAACTAAAACCCATCTAAACAATAACACTACATTCTGCTTGCTTTTGTTGCCTATCAGTGATAGCAAACTTGGCTGTATCTCAGTGACTACTACTCAATAGTAGAGTATTCAGAGCAATGGTCTGACTGTTATATCTTTGACCTTTCCTTGTTCCCAGATCCTCAGCATCAGTGGAGATGGCAAAGTCCTGGTATGGCAAATGTCCCCAGGGTCACATGACCTCAAACTGGTCAGCGGATTTATTTTACAGACGGACAGTGTTCCTCGGAGTATGCGTTTAAGTAAAGCTCGTGGCGATGCTGAAATTGGAGGTGATAATTTATTTGAAATGCCTGTCTTGCTTTTACATGGTGTTTTCCTTTGTGTGTACATTATCCAGTGCCAGCTGATAGTTTATTTCAGGTACTTTCGAGGGATACAGTGACTTAATAGAGGGGTGGGGTGGCTTATTGATTTATGTTAGATGCTGCGAGATGAAAAATAACAAGGATACAATAGGATATGTTTACTTTAATCAAGCATTTCTTTGTAATTTCTTCATACACTATTGATGCTAACAGTCTTGTAAGATGTTACATCATTCACCCAGTCAATGATATAATTATAGATGTAAAAAAACCATTTGACGTTGGTGATGTGGAGGGTATTTTCCCTGAAGGGGGAGGGGTGGGGATGGCTTAAAAGATGGGGGTGGTTTTAATAAATTTCTTCCTTCAAAACGGAATGGATTATAAGAGGGGGCTGGCTTAGTAGAGGATTTACGGTAAATGCATTTTCATGACTGATATTCAGGACAATACAAAAATAAAAGGAATTGGTATGAGAAAAATCACTTATTAACCAAGCTAGTCAGGAACTTATCATTATGGCGCAGCGGTCATACATTCCGGGTTTCAAACGTCGTACAAACATTTATTCCACTATTATGAGTTTGACTAAAAATAAAACAACAACAAACAAATTACTAAATACAATTACCCAAAGAGATTAAGCGAAAAAACTAACTACCAGAACAAAAGTTACAAATTTTTTTCCCGAATGTATGATACGATTGACGATAGCGTATGTAGATCGGACACTGAGAGTCGATAGTAGCGTACCTTAAATTTCAATGTATAGCAAAGCCTTTTCAACCTTTCGAATGACCCAGATTTGACGGTTACAAGGCATACAATTTGAATATTTAAATTTACGCGCGCGGATTACCGATAATTATGTCCCAATGGACCTCGTGTGTTCGAAAAAGGCGAGAGAATGTTACAGACGGTACAGTACTTGAAGAACACCAGCCTCCCCCCCCCCCCCCTGTATGGATCTACTGGTCCTCAGTACTATCAAGACCTCACACTTGGTTAGTAAGATACATGTACTCGATCATTGATTGCACAGTTCACAGAGTCACTAAATGTTCTTCTGTATCTTGGTTCCAGTAACCAGTATGTCGTTTTCCCATGAAGACCGCAGTCTGTTCGTCCTGGGATCGGAGGCAGGGGGAGTGTTCAAATGCTCCATGACATCAAGAGGACCGCCACTGACAAGTAAATGTTAAGATTGTAATTCAGTGTAAGAAGAACGCTAGCCTCCAATGGACTAACATCTCACACAGAGGGAGTAGCAACACGCCTCAGTCGCTTTATTTCAAGCCTTAGTTGATTGCCAACAGTCCCCAAATTTGACGAAGTAAAGGAACTGTTGTAAAGATTGGTGTAGAGATAATACCGTACACTGCACTATGCAGCATGAAGTTGTGTTTTCAATTTTCCATTCATTTCTCTGTAAGCTTACAGTGAAACAACTGTCTTTGACCATAACTTACTGATACAAATCGCAGTGTGGAAAAGTAAAAAGTGTCTGTATGTAAGGTTCCTCAAATTTGGGCATTTAACCCTTTGCCACGTATTTAGGGGTATAGTTTATCGACTTTTAAAATATGTAAAGCAAAGAGAAAGAGTTTTGCAGATTTTAAATATTTCAGAACTGATATTTTACCATAATAATTTGACACTGCATCCATACAGACTCACGTCACGTAATTGTTTCTACCCACTTCAAAATGGAGAAGAAATGCAAAATGGTTTGTTTTATGTATTCAAAGGCGACAGACCACAATCTCAATGTTGGCTCCTGTAATAAATATCTAATTGCCATAACCGTTCATCAGTAGGATGCCTAAAATGCTTGTAATTCCACAATTGGTTTCGGCTCCATTAAATTCTATACCAATTGCAGAACATTTCAGGTGGAGCCACCCGCGATGTGAGCACAGGTACTTACAAGAAAAAGTAATAAGGAAAACAACGAAAAATAAATTGTATACATTTGTTTCAGATATGCATAGCTCTGTTCCATTACGTTCTCCAGTGACCTTCGCTTTTTCTCCTCACTTTGGCCCTGTGTTCTCTGTGGACTGTTCGCCTTACCACAGAAATCTCTTCCTCACTTGTGGTACCGACGCGTCTGTAAGGCTTTACTCAATGTTGCAGGTCAGAATTCTAGGCATATTTACTGTCTTCGTAAAATTGACAGAACATAGCTTTGTTTGGGAGTTTTCGAAAGCGGAACAGGATAATCCAATGTATTTGTTGTGGTTACATTTCACCCTTGGTATTTTCCTGTGTTTTACATTCATTATCATATTGCCATACTCCAGAACAAAGGGAGACACCAAATTGTACCATTAAAAGGTAAGACTGATGTGAGAAATACGACTTGAATGAAATGCTTATGGGTTTTGCTGTCTCTTTATGCCACGTCGTGTACATGAGCTTGTTGCCATTCGTAATCAATCCCAGTCATCCCCAAACTTAATCGTCCTAGTTCATTTTTGCTTCACTGATACATCTTTGGTGTTTTTCTATCTTAGTAAACTATTATTTTTGGAGTTTCTGTGATTTTAAGCCAGTTCGGTCCATATATCGCTAACATCCTGCATCTGTGTCCAGTTCAACCATTCCAGCTAGGGCACTAATGTAACGGTACCATTTCTTTTCTATAGTCCAAGCCCCTATTCTCAGTGGAGCCCGGAGCAGGGTACTTGTTTAGGGTCCGTTGGTCTCCTTCACGGCCCTTAGTGTTCTCCGTCGTAACTGCCGATGGTCGCTTACTTATTTATGACTTGAAGGTAAGTAACAGCAGATATAAAGCCAAAGGGACAGCAAAGAGCGTCCGCATTGTAGACGCAGAGGCTGTAATAATTTTTGTCTCGTTCGGACCAAGTAGACTGTTTGCAATAGGGAATTGTCCGCATTACAGAGGTAGAGATTTGCTCTTTTTTGGACCATGTTAACTGTACTAGTCTTGTGTGATCATTCGGAGGAGATTTTCAGTTATGTTGAGAAATAGCGTTGTTAGTGTCCGACGTTTGGACAAGCCGAGTTAATTCAATTTTATAACAAACAACCGCAAACAACAAATCTGGGAATTTACTAGCTACGTCGCGGTTACTTAACAAAATTTTTTCAAACTCGTCATTTGCAATCCGTCTCAATCTTCTCCATCCTTAACTCTTAACCATCCTTGTCCCCTTTTGGTTTGGTATCACCTCTTTAGTGTTTTTTCTTCCTTACAGTGTTCGTCACTGGAAGGCTCAAAATATCGTGCGTATTTCTTTTAATAGTGAGCTGTTTTGCTTAGGTTGATCGCATCAATCCAGTTGTCACGCTTGAAGTCACGGCTGACAAATCACCAGTTTACGCGCTCGAGTACAACTATCAAAGGTATTTCTTTTCTCATTAATAATTTTCTTGTTACTGTTGTGTTAGCTTATGACTCTGTCAGCTGCCAGCGTGTTCATTTTGGGCTCTCGCGCGTGAAGCAGCGAAAATAAGCCTGTCGAAATCTCCTTCCTTCGCACACGAGGTCACAAACGTGAGCCTGCTCAGAGGATAATGTGGTTCTTTGCTCGCTAAACGTAGGCATCGATCGATAGGCAAATGATGTTTTCATGTTGAGAATCGCAAAGTGTTTGGTTTGGTCGGTTGAAAGATGTTCAGCGACCTTTTTAGAACCATATAGAGGAGAGTAAAGGGAAAACGACTGGAGGCAAGCATCTGAAAAGTTTCATTTACTTTCTATATTCCTCTATTTGAATTTGTCCGCCTCTTTTCTCTTCCAGACGTCAGACAGTTGCCACCGGGGATTCACAAGGGCGAATCAAAATCTGGCGACTTAGCGACGACTTAACAACCCAGTCAGCTCGTGAGGAGGAATTCTTAGCTGTCATTGCCAATGACGCACAGACAGAATAGCCAAAATTCTCTGTATAATAGTTTCCGTTCGTCTCTTCTAATTGTGTCATTGCCATGAATTGAAACATTCAGATAATGATGTAAATACAGTTGCCACAAACGTGGGGAAAACCAAACTCATACCCATGCTTTGTCGAGCAATCGATAGTAGCGCGCATTACGCTTGTGGGGAAAATCTCTGGCCTTACGCCTCTCCCCCACCTTCTCCCTCCCCCTCCACCTCCCCCCAACTCCGCCTCAAAAATGCGATTATTTGCTTCACGCGTGCGCGCGAGAGAGTTTTGGTTTTCTCTTGACATTCCATCTGAAAAAAGAGAACGATGAAGTTTATAAAATGGCGGACACATTGATTATTTCGAGCTTATTGTTTTTCAAAGAAATGCCTGGGACTACTGGTTGGAGTGTATTCTAGAGAACGTGTCATTTATGAAAATTGTCCGAAGGTTCCCTTTTCGATAATGAATCGAATTTCATCAAAAACGACCAATGCAATCGCTTAGAAGTTCAATTGAATCTTGGTGAAATGGTTACCTTATATCTCACAAAGGCAAGTCGCTTAATTTAATCGCAACTGAAATAGTAACCTGCAGATATATACATTAAAAGCTGAACGTTTTATTGAGAGTGCGATGCATGAGAATATTAAAGAATCCTTTTGATAAGTTTACGGGCAACTTTTTTCCAAGGGGGCGGTGAATCATTTGCCCAAAAAATTCTCCCAAGTTTCCTTGCCCAAATTTCTTTTGCTGCCCAAAAAGTCTGAGTTGCCCAAAATTTGGGGGACTGCAGCCCCCCCCCCCCCCTCCCCTCGCCCCGGTCCGTACGCCTATGATCCTTTTAATTGATTGCTATAGTTCTTTATTTCCAAATTAAAATTCAGTAAGATTCAAAGTTGGCTGTTTTCTGTGACGATAGATTATCATATATAGTGATTACAATTCATTTCACATTGCAATGAAAAACAACGGAGGTGGAGATGGAGATGACGCGCAAGCAGTGGCGAAGAGGAAAAAGACCTTACGGCATTGATAATTCACTTTCTTTTATAATTACCTGCCAAAGGACAAACGTACCAGGAAAACAAGATGCGAACCACCCATACTCAAAACCAAGCAACCCACATTCGAGACCGATCGCGAATCCCGCGCTCCATTTTAAAATCGGTACGGTGTCGGCGACAAATGCAGACTTGCAGATATATACAAGGGAGCAAACAGACACTTGGAATGAATGAATGATAAAATAACCCACGGGGAGAAAGGTTGTTCACACACACTCTTTTTTAATAAGAACCTTTTTAAAAGAACGTTGAAGCTGAGAACGTATCAAGAACATTCCCCAGGCTGAGACTCGGTTAAGAACGTTCTTATTTTACTCACTGTATGTCAAAATGTTGGTTAACGAAAGCTTTGCTGCATGTACTGCATGTGAACTTTTTCTTTTTCTTTTCTTTTTTTTTTTTTGTCCCGTTGCAAACCTCCGTGTTCAATGCTTTTTCTAAAGCCAAATTTAGCAAGTACCAGACATCTCGCCGAAGTGGCATCAGAGCAAGTCACGCAAGTGTGTGCAAGCAACTTGATGCCATATCAAAACAAGCAATGCACTTTAAGAGGTTTCCTGGTCCCGTCCGCATTAATTTATTGAAATACTATGCCATGTAAATTTAAGAACATCTTAAGAACGTTTTCAGTCTCAAATCGCAAAACATATAAGAACGTTCAGCCTCAGATGCAAAATTAGACGTTGTTTATATAGAAAAAAGAGTATATTATTACGGGGCAACGAAGTAAAGAAGTCTGATTTCGCAAAATAAATTATATGCAGATGCAATATCCTCCACCCGAAATTTAACAAAATTATCATTGTTTTAAAAGGATAAAAACGAAGATGTTTGAGGTAAAATACATGTATAAACGGAAGTAAGGTAAAATCGTCGCCTTTCTTCACGAGTGGGCCTGGGATGAGTCACGCAATCGTCACGTAAAATCGAAAATAGATCTTTATCAGGTTGTGCAAAATTTTTAGAGTAAGCGACGATTATTGGGGAAATTTCAGGAGAACACAACTTCGCATCGCAGGGATATTTAGCAGCTTAATTTAAAGAATACATATACATCAGCCTGTAACGGTAAGCTTAGGTTCAATTAAATTTTATATAACATATCGCCCAATTCTTAAAAGTTTGATCTTGGTGGCGTATCACAGTATATCGAGCTGAGTAATATATATGACCATTTATATAACTGGTCTCCCAATGCCGCCAAACGTAAACCTAGTATTTTGATTGGGGGCTTAAAGTACATTGGGAACACCTTATAGTATATGCAAAATATATTTTGCAAAATTTGACAATGGAAGGAACTCACTGTTAAACGAAAATATGCATAATGCGATTTCATTGAACTGTCGGTTTTTCTCGTCGGTCATCGCACGTTCGCGTGATTAATTATTCGATGAAAATGGAAAATCAATTCCTGACTGAATGTCGTTGTGTGTATGTTGCTAACTTGAATGCATATTCAAATTCAACAAAATCAACCGAACACTAATTGATGAGATTTGTTTCGCAAATTAAGTTGATCATGAACTGTGATCAAGACACTGCATCGATCGCTTATGATTGCTATGGACATTTTTTTGGTAAAAAAGGTTTTCATGTTAAATCATAAGATAGAAGCGGTTTCATCGCCTCTATTGGAACAGCATTGGAATAAATATTCTTACATTTAACATTTACAGAGGCTCAGAGTTTCTTACACGGTCACGCAACGCATTTTCCTCCTTCATCGAATTTCCTGGAAACAATCTCTTACCATCCTGGATGGAAAACAAAGAGCTTTGTCAACCACGACTGAATTTTTTTTAAACAAAAATTTGCCCTCGATTTAAGAAAATCATCCAATTCCAGATCAACAAACTTCTGATTCCTTCTGATCGAACCTCACTTGGAACCTATTTGAGCCTACAGTCAACCAGCGGCTCATTTTTAAAAAACCAAACTAATTGAGGCTTGTACTACAGAGCTGGTCTTCTTCAGGGCCAGAACTTAATACAATGGCCCTGAAGAAGACTAGCTCTGCTAGTTGAGATATTGGCCGATAAATTTTGCCCTTTTGCCGTAGTGTTAGCCTTGCAATCAACTTGGCGTGACGTCTGTTACGAGCATTTCTTTATCACGAGATCCGGCAATAACAAGCTAAGTAGTTTTATTCTTCGTTGCGCGGTCTCCTACAACCAAACGTTATGTTTTTATGTAGAAGGGGGCTTAGGAAAATTTCACGGTGAGGTTGATTTCACCATCGCGACCTTGAAATGGATAAAAATGATCAGATCATAAAATGACTCCGTGAACACGTAACATAATTCGGCGTGCTGATTTTTTACATTTCACAAGAGGTTTCAAATTAGTTGGTAAAATCTTATTGGCTAAGCGGCGGTCAAGGTGAAGGTCAGCTTTCCGGATTTTAGTAGGTAAAATCTGATTGGCGAAGCGGCGGAAAGGAATGTTGGCCTCGGTTAAGCAGACGTTAATGGGGACAAGTGTAACGCAATCCCCTAATAACGGCTGCGTAGGAGACTAAGGTAACCCAAGCCCCTTTTGGAACCGTCAACATGGTATTGAAAATCGACTTTAATACCTGTCTTGTTGTGTGTATAACGTGTATTTTTGTGGCTTTAGGGGCGTTTCAGAGCGATTCCAGTGAGTTTTAGCTTTTCTGTATTTCTCTCCATATATAATTCTTCAAGGTAGGGCACTCGAGTGACGGAGCCCGGGAGATCGCCAAGGAGCAATTGTAGCGTGCAAATCTCTCAAGGCTTTTCTAACGATAGCCGTCCAAAGATGCGTTGACCGTGTGCTCCGTGTACCGACCGTTTGAAATTACCTTAGCGACCCGGTCTTTGGGTTCAAATTACCTGCGCACCCGGTAGGAGAAGGGATAATGTTCACCGTGAAAATGAATGAATTTTAAGCAATTAAAAAAAGTATTCAGTGGGTTACACCCACAGCTAATGATTTTGAATTACATTTCATATCCTTTACTTATTATATGGCCGTGTCTCGCGTGGACTGGAAACTAGCGAATTCACGAATTTGATTGGCTAAAATGGATATTGACCGCGGTCTAGATTTTCCCATCTAGACCGGAATCTAGACCGGTTGCAGTTTGGGGTCAGAAAGTTACAAACAAAACAGGAACACATTGTCTCCTTTTTGTCTAAAAATACTAAATGGAAAATTATAAAAGCTTGACAAGAATAAAAAGTAAAGATAGGACCAAATTTTTTCAAATTTAAGTTCAGCTCATCGCTGTTCGCAAACAAAATGTCAGCGAAAACGAAGCAGTGTCGTTAAGCAAATTTAAGTTTCCGTTTGGCCATATAATAAACATCTTATTAACCGAGCTTAGTCGGTCTGTATGGGAGATTCTCCCATACAGACCTCCCGCTCGGTTAATAAGAACTAAATCAAGAATATTGTAATAAACTCAGGCTGTAGACAGATATTGCGTTGATAGTTTGCTTGCTTGTTAAATCCAGTAAATAAAGGGTTTATGTGACGTTAACAGCGATGTTTGGTTTTCGTTTTAGATGCCGATTGAAAAAGTCCTTCGAGCCTTTGCAAAGGAAAATTTTGATGAAGACCACTACTACCCAGTATCTCACGGGCAAACGTCTATGATAAAACCTCTTGGTCTCGTTGTAAAGAAAAGAAGATCAATTTTCAAGCGACCATTCGCTAAATCGAGACTCGAACTCATTGCATTATTGGATGATTATGTAGTGAAGGAGAAAAAGCAAGAATTTTCTGAGATCGTGAAATCGGCCATTTTAAAGGAGGAGAATCTGGAGATAGAGGAAGTAGAGGATGAGGAGGAGGAAGACGGAATGGAGGCGTCAAGGTAACCGGGTTTTTTATAGCCTGCGAACAGGCTCCTGTCTCGATGGCCCGAGTGTTCGGGGAACCTGTCCCCAGGCTACTTTTTAAATTCATTTTACTGATTTAAATTTTTAAATTTCGTCCAAATAGAAAAGTTGAGACTTTTTCTACGAGGCGCCCTTGTAGTACTCGTAGCGGGAGTTGCCAACTTTAATGCTGGGGTGGGGAGGGAGGAGGGCCATTTGTTTTGGAAACATTCTCTAAGCAGTCTCAAACTTACGAGATTTTGGCTACATCACTGCCTTGAGTCTCCGGATTCCCGGCAAAATTTTCAGATTCCTGGAAGAATTTTGTTTTTCTCCCGAAACTGACTGACTGGCGTTTCGATAACCTGAAATAGGAGGAGGTCATCTTAAGTCAATGTTATTTACCCCTTCAAATAAGGACAGCCGTTTCAACCTCTTCGATTGAGTGTCGTAGAACCAGGACGCAAAGGACAATCCAATGAACCAATCAAAACCAGGAGGGCTCCTGTCAAAACTCGATTGCTGACGTTTCGAGTGTTAGCCCTTCGTCGGAGCGATTCGCTCCGACGACGGGCTAACGCTCGAAACGTCAGCTCTTGAATCTCTTTACGGTGGCCAATTGACATTATCAACCCAGTTGATAAAACCAAATTATATTATTTCATTAAAACAACTACCGTTATGGTTCGTCGGGCGCGTATGACGGCCGGAGCGAGACTTTTGTTTTTCGTGTGCTTTTCGTTTCGTGGCTTACCGCGCGCGACATCGACAGCCGATATATGTCACGTAAAGTCAGCGGACTACTGATGAACACTTTTGTCGTGTTGAACTAACATACCTGTCTGGAAAAATATTTTCCAGCATTTTTCAAGCATTTTTGGAGGAATGTATAAAGCGAAAACGGCTGCGAGAAATTATGATCAACAGAACGGAAGAAGAGCGTGAAGCAGAAGTACAACGTCTGCGAGAAATGGGAAGTAACAGAGCGCATTAGTGTCGGGGTTCGTACGGGTCCTGGAAAACCTGGAAAGTACTGGAATTTTAATATTGTATTAAAACCAAGGAATGAATTTTTGTGAACTAACTTTATAAGAAATGCGAGGCTTACAGTTTCGAGAATTTATATTGGGCTCTTGGAAGATATGATATGAGTCCTGGAAAAGGCCTGGAAAAGTGCTGGAAATTTGTCTTTCAAAAGGGGTACGAACCCTGTGGTGTATCTAAATGAAGTTTTCGGAGGTGTTGAGTGAGTGAACAGCTTTTTAATACCAAAATTAACTTTATTAAGACCTATTAACGTGTTCCGCGAAAATCAACATCGATTATCTAGCGAGAGCTAACTGCCGCTGCGAATTACAAAATGAATTCAAACAAATTTATTCGCTTTCAGTCCTTTTTTACATTGAATGACCACAGGCAGCCCATAAGTTGTATGTGATTTACATTACATTATTTAAGTGACATTATGCCTACCAAAACCCCAGAAGGTAAATTAAACTCGCCTAAATGTCTTTAAATCGACTCCAAGACCACAGCGACATCAAAATAGCATAAGGAAAACACAAGGTAAGTCATTTTTATTTGCATTCTTTTCCAATTTTCGAACTTTTCTCATATATTCTCTTACATAATGTCACATAAATCACATAGAACGTATGGGCCGCCTGTGGAATGACTCGTATATACTTGAAGATGAATTAGTGTACTGTAAAAGTTGTTTGAACCGTGACAGTGCAGAACATTTCCAACTTTTCATGTTTCTGAGGAACCCAATTTAGTGCAGCGACAACAATACCACGATTCCAAGAAATTTTTGATGTACTATCTCTAGAAAGAGGATCGTGATTCTACTCAACCAAATTGTCGTGCCGTTCCAGTACTTTACATAGTTTGGTCGCTTATTTTGCAGAATACAAGCATAGTATTATCAATTAAAAAAAATAATAATTGGAGAGGTCCACTTTTATAGGCTTGTCTGAATCCATATATTATGGGCGCTTTCCATTCGACCAAAAATTCCGGTTTGAAATTCCGGGTAATCCGTGTGGCGAATGGAACAGTATTTTCCGGTTGGTCGCGACCATGGTTCCAGACCATGGTTCCAGACCATCGCGTTCGAAGTTCCGCGCCAAAATACAAAATAAATCAAAGCAAAACAAATGGCGAACCGTTTCCTCTGTTACTTGTTTTCGAGTTGTTAGACGACTCCGAAGTCAAAACAAACGACGTTTTAAGCAAGGACGACAATATTATATTGTTTTCACTGTAGCTAGCCGCTTTCTGTGCTACATACCGCTCAGAATCGCATAGCTCATATAATTTTTGCACTCTGATTGGTTATGGATGCGGGGGTATTTAGCATGGAATTTCACTTGTGCATAAAGGATATTGCTGACGCGAGTCGCGAGCAAAAATTGTTGCGAACGTGAAAACCGCCTTTTTAGGGTGCGCAGAAGGGAGAGCTCAGGGACAGGACTAAATTTAAGCAGGATAACGGAAAATGATGATGGGTAGAACAGTTGTAAGAAAAATTAAAAATCTGTACGAAACAAATAAAAAATACCTTGTGATTAATGTGAGTGTAATGTGATATTTCTTGCAAATGCTGAAAACTAGAATCCACGCAATTCCATTCTTCATGGTAGGTATTTGTTGAATCAAACTTAGTATCAGAGTTTAGGACCATACTTACTTCCAGATTTTGCGGAAATGCATAAGACCCGGACGGCCAAACATTTTTCGGGTACCGAACAGAATTCGAGCAGAATAAAATGTGCGAACATTCTGGCAGGAAGAATAAACCAGTTTACTGTCCTAGGATACGCATGCCAAGCACCAAAAAACCATCGAGGACAGATCTCCCTTAATTTGTAGTTGCCGATGCCTTATATTAAGGAGACGTTACGATAATTTTACAGAAGTCGCACTTGTTTTCATAGTCTTCATAAATCTACCAGGACTCGCGACTCAAAATCACGTGGAATGAAGCGGTGTAATCACGAATATCGGTTATTAATTTAAGTTCTTCACGGGTCACGAAAAACCTTTGGGTTACGGATCACGAAGAATGATTTATTGAATTCACGTTTCACGGAAAGTAAAATCACCTAATCACGTATCACGAGAATACCCCTGTACGACCCTCTGATATCGAGAAGCCATCGACGAAGCCATCTTGATTCTTGACTACAATTCCGGCTCGGAGAAACTGGGCCCGAGCTGGAATGGTCGAATGAAACGGGATTTTCCGGTTATTCCGATTTTCCGGAATTTTAGGCCAACCTCGCGAGGTACACCCAAAATTTCAGAATGAAATTCAGGAAAATGTCTGTTCTATTCGCTCTCCCACCCGGAATTCCGGAATTTTTGGTCGAATGGAAAGCACCCTATATGTCACCTCACCGAGTGCTGGTCTGGTATTGAATGCAAATCACTTTTCAAACACACACTTGCGTTTTTGTTTTCTCCAACATAGTCACGTAACTGTTAAACTGGAGGCTGCAAAATGTCTAAAAGTGAAAGTGAAAATTGCAGATGACCTCGGAGAGCTAGAGCTTGGCAAATTAGATCAGGAGTTCTTTAACGACCCAGATCTTCGCGACGTTCTCGCAAAGGCGACTTTGGATGCCAACAGGATGGAAGGCCTTGAAGACCAGGAACTGCGTCTAATTTATTCAGTGATTTACAGTGAAAAATTTTTACTGAAAGGCAACCGGAAACACGAGGTATTCATTTGGTCGACAATATAAAATGTATGTGAATAAATAAATGAATTAATCCGTTCAGAAAGTTTTTAAAAAGGAAGACATTTGACATGGTAATCTCGTATTGGTTGCAATATGACAATTCTCAAACTATATGATTTACTAATTCCT
>OX393562.1:3604829-3607329 GCA_947652115.1 Blastomussa wellsi
AAGTACAAATGTTATTGTTTCAAACCTCTCGGGAGATAAAATCTTATTTTTAACATTTTACACAGGTCTGTTTTTACTTTTTGGGAAAAAAACTGGGGGGGCACGGGCCCCCCCGGCCCCTCCCCTTGCTACGGCACTGGTAGAGCTGTATCACCTTGCCATAACAAGGGGTTATTACTATCATGCGTTAAGACCTGAGAGAGCAGAATATTTTTAAATCATTGCTGGTGTTTTCCGAACGCATTCGTACGATTGAGCGTTAAAGAGTTAAAGGGGCTCTGCCACCCATGACCCATCTTGGAACGTAAAGCGTAAATACCTCAAGTTTTTCAATTAAAATCCTTCTGAATCTTCCTGCATTCGAAGAAATCCATGGTTCTTTTCAGTCATTGTTACCTCTTTGGTGTTTTTCTACCTTGGTAAATTATAGCCTGATGGTTTTCTGTTTCATTTGAAGGGAATTTCATGGTGTCGAAGTCCCTTGAATTAATTTATTACCTTAGTAAACTGGACAAAAACCTTTGAATAACAATTAGCATCCAGCATGCATATTTGTGGAGAGTAGAGCAATGCAAGAAAAATTAAAAGAAACGAGGGCGTTTGTACTTGTAAAAACACGAGAATAGACTAAAAAGAAGCGACTCACTCCCAGGTTCCCTTGGCCTTCCAATATGGCAGATGCAGCGTCCAAAAGTCAAAATCCCTACCCAGGAGATAGCTGGCTGAGTCAATTTCTCGTGGGTAGCCCCCCCGGCTTAACATTGACAGTTGCATAATCTCTATAATTGTGCGCAGAAAGTCGGATGCCATTTTTCCATGTGTGGACGAGACAGGTGCATGTCTTTTGTAGCTCAAAATCCGCTGATCAGGAAAACTGACAGAACTTGACCACGACGTGGAGCCAGAACTTGCTGGCAAACCGGTACCTACTAATACACAATTTTATTTCCTTGTTTGCAAAAAATGGCCTTATTTCAGCATTTGTGTCAATATATAGAGTCAGAAACTGACAAAGAATATAAATCCCATTCCCATTTTCGAAAGTTTTTATCCCATTCCCAGCGGTATAAAATCTCGGTCCCAGCGCAGTGGATCCCATTTTCTCAGTCCGAAAATAGTCTAATCATCCCAGTTCCTATTTTACCCCTTCTGGACTCTCTACTAGCTAGTCTAGTTTGGTTGCCAAAGACTATAGTCCTTCATTAAAACTATTAACTCTATTTTGCTGTTACGGGTCAGTGACGACGATGGAAAGGGATTTAAACTTGAAAAAATTAGCCATTCAAGTTTTCAAGCTATGCGATGAAAAACTCGTTGCACTGCACAGAAAGAGCAGAGACTATTTTTAAACAACTATTGCTTAATTATTTTTTTGTTAGAATCTTTAACAGAAGATGATTTGAAGAAACTGGAAATTATCACAAAGGAAGTGCTGCTGTCTACAGAGAACAGAGAGAAGCGTAAAGAACGAGTGGAAAAGTATCTGAATTGGGTAAGACAAGGAGATGATGTTTGACATTTCACGAAAAATAACGGATGTTTATATGATAAAAACAGGACTGGCTTAAAGTGCCTATGAAGCAAGTAGAAGTCTCCAAAGTGCTGCATAACGGCAACTTTTATAGCTGTAAAATGCTCTTCGTTGACAATTTGTTGAATAATAAAACAATTATTCTGCTCAATCTTGCGGAATATCGTCTGATTTTAGCCAACTCGGCCTACGGCCTCGTCGGCTTAGTATCAGGCGATATTCTGCGCTATTTCGCAGGATAATTGTTAAATATACGTTAAGTAACGATAATTCTGCTGAAGTCTCACAAAGTGCCGCATAACGACAACGTTTCTAGCTGTAAATAGCGCTTCGTTGTCAATTTATTGAGCAATAAGACAAATATCCTGCTCAATCTAACAGGCGATATTCCGCGCGATTTCGCAGGATAATTGTTAAGTATTAGTGAACTGCTAACAATATCAACCAACATACATCTCGACCGTAACTCGCCTGAGGATTGGTATACATCTCTGACTGTACCGACTAGCTGTCGACACTCGACGGTCTGTCAGCGACGTTTGTAAACCTATATCTCGGCCGAGACTCGACCGACACTCCACCGACTACCGATGTGTCCCGAGAAAGCTATACTAAACATGATCCATCGATTTTTTTGCAAAATGTAACCTAGAAATTATTAATATGGATGCCATTGATAATGAAAAGGTTAACATTCATTTTTCTCGCGATTATGCAGTTTGAGGAAGTACTGAATAAAGGCCGGAAAAAGATATCCTTTGTTGAACCTCTTGCTGATGAAGATCGCAACTTTCTTCGAAGCATTTTTTGTCCAGTTCACCAACATCAGTCCGCTGTAGATCTTCCCGATTCTTTTGATACAGACAAGATTCAAGGATACGCAATAGTTCTTAAACAAATTCATGGTAAGGAACTAGTAAGAACTCGTTTAGATAAAAGCTTCATAATTAATAATGGTAATAGGACTGA